>JABUQX010029157.1:60000-65000 GCA_015478945.1 Trachelipus rathkii
TTGTTAAATAATTTCTATTATATTTTATTCCTAGAATTTCCAATTTATCAACATGTTTTTCGCGTCAATGATATATTATATATATATTTATACTATATATATAATATTATATATTATAGTATATATATATATACTAAATATATATATAAATATATACTATATAATATATATAATATATATACTAGTACAGTATATATATACTATCTTATTCAGCACCATGCATCAGGTTCTCATTTTTAGATCTACTTGCAGACCTTTAAACTCTCTAGCTAAGAGGGTGTGTCCAAAGTGACATTTCTTAAATGTTTCGCTGTACCAGAATTACCCAATTGCAACCTGTTCGTAATTTTATCTAGTAATAGTAATAATAATTAAATTTAAAATAATAAAATTAATAAATTAATAAATATAATAATTTTAACAATCTCTTCCATTTTCACCTATTCATCATTGTCGTCTAACTGCTTGATTTGTTCCATCGAACATTTGCTGTCAATACAAACTATCCAAATATTGAGGCCTGTGGAAGTATCTGTTTGTTATTTTAACCAAATTTGCTCGTTTTCTAGGTTTTATGACGTTTAAATACTCTTGAAGAAAGATGATCTGTTTGCAGTCCTTTCAGAACTCAAACAATGTATTTAAATATAGAATGACTCTGATGTTTGATACTCCTCACAAATCGTCTGCTAACTAATATTGAGATAATATTGCGGTTATCTACTCAAGCTCTTGTAAATCTTTACCTGTATACCTTCCTGAAAATCTCACATGTTATATTCTTTAGAGGTATTATTAAATCTTCATTTCCGTAAATTAACGATATTCTGTCTTCGTTCTTCTTTAAGTAAAGAGACAGTCTGATGATATTGCTTCAGAAATCGGCTAGACAAATTCGAAGTTTGTCGAAACCTTGAATGTTCATTTTAGCTTATTCCACATTTCTTTCAATTGCACTGACTTTGCTTGGCAATATTAAATAAACATTGGGAAACTAAGTAAATCACAGAAATCTATATATATATATATATATATATATATATATATATATATATATATATATATATATATATATATATATATATATATATATATATATATATATATATATATATATATATATATATATATATATATATATATATATATATATATATATATATTTACCTCTCTCTCTATATATATATATATATATATATATATATATATATATATATATACATATATATATATATATATATATATATATATATATATATATATATATATATATATATATATATATATATATATATATATATATATATATACATATATATATATATATATATATATATATATATATATATATATATATATATATATATATATATATATATATATATATATATATATATATATATATATATATATATATAGAGAGAAGAGAGAAGAGAGAAGAAAGGAGAAAGAGAGAGAGTTCATGTAGTGTTCACTTTTACACCATTTTCAATTTGTAAAAATGAGGTATTTAATATTTATTCGGATATGAAACTTTAATGTGCAAGTTAAATGTACATATGGAACAAAACAAATTAAGACCATATTTAACAATTCATGAAAATAATAATACATGCCAAGGAGAAGCTTGATTTGGCAAGAATTTTCTCAAACTGAAGAAATCCAATAAATCGCACTATTTGTTACTAAATCGCACTATTTGTTACTGAAATATATTTTACTCAAATAATTAATTATCGTTCCTTTCGCACACACAACAGTCTGACATTAGAATTTAGTAAGTATGAGTGAAACTTGGAGGCATTAATTAACAAGTATAATTTTATACATGCGTTAAACTTTTCAATATTATTAAATATCTCTCTTTTGTATCTCCCTACTCTCTATACTTAATCAAATATAAAAAAAAATTCTATATAATATATAATAATTTTAAAAAAAATATTTATTTTGCAACTTAATTACAAATTATATTAATTGGTAGATGACCTTTTTCAACTGTTGCTAAGTATTTGTTTTGCTTCAAACATCTTTGCACTCTCTCTCTCTCTCTCTCTCTCTCTCTCTCTCTCTCTCTCTCTCTCTCTCTCTCTCTCTCTCTCTCTCTCTATATATATATATATATATATATATATATATATATATATATATATATATATATATATATATATATATATATATATATATATATATATATATATATATATATATATATATATATATATATATATATAGTTAAATATTCACCTGTTACGTGTATTGCATGTATAAAAGGAATGTCTGAGGATCTTATGAATAAAACTTTGCATACAAAAGAATATAAATATTAGATAAGAGTGTGTGTCCATAATATAAATGGAAAAAGAAATGTTCTCGCCAAATGATTTCGAATTTTCATTTGCAGTCCATTAATAATTAATTGTGTAGATAAGTTAATAATATGGCTTCCAAGGACAGAGATTTGTGTGTATGCATTATGATGTAAGCGGTTATGTAGTCTTTAAGGTGGTTTCAAATTCGTGAGCCGAGGTTTATGTATATGTTTATGAATTACTTTTGGAACTATTTCAAACCAGAGTCCTCCAACAAGCTCTTGTTTTAAGGATAGACCCATTTATAATGTTAGGGTATGTTACTTTCACATCCGGATATATGAAGACATCCGAACATCGAAATATAAAGATTCGAATTTTCATAAAATTATCTTCCATATCTGCGGAGTATAATAGTAGTTATGTTTAAACAACTCACGGGACAAATTTGAATATCTTAAAATTGTTTCCTTAATTCTAACGCTCCTGTGAACATCTCTTGCGTATATATCCTTTGTTTAAATCATAACTTGATCTGCCAAGTGTGAACTTTTCTTGAGAGATTCCATCTTGATCTCCCCATAGGGAACGTCTTTTGAGTACATCCCTGGTGTAAATCCCACCTTGGTAGCCCTCCAGATGAACTCCTGTTGAGTACACCCTTGGGGTGGATCCCAGCTTGATCTCGTCAATGTGAATGTCTTTTGAGTATACTCCTAGTGTAAATCTCATATTAATATCCCCAGTGGGAAAATCTTACCATTGTAAATTTTTACTTTATCCTTCCCATTATGAACTCCTGTTAAATGGACTTCTGGTTGTATCCCAGCTTGATCTCCCCCAACTATATCCCTAGCGTGAATCCTAATTTCATCGATCCTGTTAACCCCCTTCCCCCTAGTGTGGATCCTAATTTTTTTATATCATACAAAATGAATGTCCCTGAATGCATTTATTTATAATTTAAGTCATTTCTCAAAGAAGTCATCATTAATTCATGAAATTTCTCACAACAATTGCTTGGACAAATGCGTAAAGCAATTACGCTCTGAATTATGGATTTTTCAGATCAATATGAAAGAATAGGTCGTTAAAATAAAGAATTACCATCATTAAACAAAAATGGAACAATTGTTGCAAAAATAAAAGCTTTTCTTTTTTGAAGGAATGTAAATGACGCAATAAACTTTGACAGAGTAATCGGGTTAATTGGAAGGAATTGCGTCGTTTCTTTGCTATCTACCGTTAAAATGAATCCTGTTTTGGCTGGGAGGACGCTTCGGTGTCTGCTGAAAAGATAGGGGCCGTGATCACTAAAGGGGTGAGCAGTTTCATTCCATCTACAACTAAATCATTTTCTATTCAAAATCCATGGTTCGATGGCATTTGTTCTTACGCCATTCATGAGCGAGACAATAAGTATCGGGCGTGGTAAAACTCTCGTTCTCCTTTCACTCTTTCTAATTTTCATTCTGCACGTAATCGCTGCAGATATATTATTCCACAGGCTAAGCGTTCTTGCACTAAAAGGAAGTTTGCTAATCTTCTTGATTCTCCTACTGATAAAACTTTCTGTTCTCTTGCCCAAAACATCTCTAATAACTTCTGTAGATCTACCATTCCCCTTTTTGTTTGTTTTTATGGCTCTTTTGGTAGCACTCTTTCTGAAAAGGCTAATTTCTTTGGCCTCCTTTTTTCATCTAATTCCACCCTGGATGATTCCGGCACTACCTCCCCCTATTCCTTTCTGGTGTTCCATGCTTCCACTTGTCATTATTTTTGATCGAGCACATGGGATCCTGAGCTCTATGAACGTCAGGAAGGCTAGTGGTTCGGACGACATTCGTCCCTTTGTTTTGAGGGATTGTGCTTCTGACCTGGTGCCTGTCCTCGTTCAACTCTACTCTCTATGCCTAAATACAAGTACTTTTTCTCAGTGCTGGAGGCGAGTACATGTTCAGCCGATCCTGATAAAGGGTAGCAACTCTGATCCTTCCAATTATCGTCCTATAACTCTCACTTGTATTGTCTAAAATCTTTGAAACTCTCCTTAACTCTCATTTTCGGGATCATTTTATACTGGCTTACGGCGCTCGAGGTCAACTTATGACATACTTTCCTATCTCACTGATCTATGGTCTTTTCCCCTTAGGGACTATGTGAATCTTGCGTGGTGGCGCCTAACATATCGAAGGGTTTTGATCAGATATGACATGCGTCGCTACTCTCTAAGCTCCTTCCTTTGGGTTTCCTCCTTCTATTTGCTTACTCATGTCTAGTTTTCCTTCAGAACGTTCCATTTTAGCTCTTGTTGATGGAGCGACCTCTTCCTCCTTTCCTGTTAGTTCTCAAGGTTCTGAATTCTATCTCCAACTTTATTCTTACTTTTCATCAACGATCTTCTTAGCTGTACTTCTAACTCTATTCATTCTTATGCCGATGACTCAACTTTCCATTCTTACACTCATTTCAAATCTGCACCCTCTTTTGCATCTAGAGTTGCCTGCCGATTTCAGCTTTCCGATTCAATTCTTCCCAATTTGGATGCGATTTCTCTGTGGAGTCACCGCAATCTTGTGAAATTCAACTCTTTAAAAACTCAACTTCTTCATCTATCTCAGCCTCCAACTTTCTTACCTTCTTCGACGGCTTTAGCTTCGTACCTGTGAATAACTTAAACATTATTGG
>JABUQX010029157.1:75000-77500 GCA_015478945.1 Trachelipus rathkii
TTTTCATATTAAATATCATTTTTCCTCCTATACGTACTTTCCCTCGCCTTTATTTTAATTTTTAATTTTTAATTTTTTAATTTTTAATTTTCTTTTGTAAGTTTTATTTTGCATTTATACTTTGTTTAATTTTTTATTTATTTTAATTTTTTATTTTAATTTTTTTAATTTTTTAATTTTCTTTTGTAAGTTTTATTTTGCATTTATACTCTGTTTAATTTTTTATTTATTTTGATTTTTAATTTTTAAAATTTAATTTCTTCCGTTGATTTTGTAAATACTTTATTATATTTATTTGTTTTTTATTTATTCGTTTGCACTGTGACTATTTAATTTTAATCTTTTTCAATGTAATTTAAACTTGGCTAAATAGGTTACTAAATTTTTATTTATTTTAATTTTTTTATTTTTATTTTTTAATTTTCAATTTCTTTATGATTTTATTTTCCACCTTTATCTTTGTTTTAATTTTTTCTGAACATCTGGCATCAGGAACACCGAATTGTCCATTTATTCAGTTAGTGAAATTTGAGAATTTATACTTTGTTTTAAATTTTTTTATTTTTTTTAAATTTTCAAAATTTTTTTTAATTTGTAATTTTTAATTGTCTTTTATGATTTTTTTAAATGTATACTTTATTTAAATTTTTTTTTAATTTTTAATTTTAATTTTCTTATGGAACTTTGACAATACTACTTGGACTATTCGTACGTGACGTATGTAATGTATGTATGTATGTATAACATAATGTTTTCTTTATTCTTAATTACAATAGTTAGGTTAGGATATGATAAATCTTTGATAAATGTTACTATGTTAATGTAAAATTAACATTGATATGTTAAAGATATGCATGAAAAAGTGTGAATAGGTTTTTGTATGCTATGTTAGTTACTTTACTGTTGCTAAGTGTGGAACTTTGTTAATGTTAGCAGTTTATTCGTGCTTAAGGTATGTTAGGTTGTCGTTGTACATTATATTTTTGGATTTAGGTTATACTATATTAGCAACCGTAGTGTCGTGGCTTTGTTACATTAGCATACTCGTTGATAAGTGTATAAAGAACAATTTTTATGATATGTTTATTCAAAATTATACTCGAAAATATGACTTGAATCAGTAGATCAATAGATCAATAGATGTGGTCAGGAGAATTGGGTTGGGTGGTTTGATTATTGATTTACTGATTTGGGGTGTAAAACATGACGTTTAGTAAAAATTTAACATGATAAATGATTAATAGATCCAATAGATCAATAGATCCAATAGATCAATAGTCCACAGCAGTGGGAGGTGGGGGATAGATATGGTTTGATTTACTGATTGGTTAAGTGTGTAAAACGTTACAATTTTAGGTAAATTTAAATCAATAGATCAATAGATCAATAGATCAATAGATCAATAGATCATGATTGGACTGGAGGGTAGGTTGGGTGGCTTGATTTACTGATTTACTGATTTAGGGTATGTAAAACATGACAATTTTAGTAAAAATTTGACCTTAATCAATAGATCAATAGATCAATAGATCAATAGATCAATAGATCAATAGATCAATAGATCACAACTGGTGAGGAGGGTGGTTGGATAGTGGTTTGATTTAGTGATTTACTGATTTAGGGTATGTAAAACATGACAATTTTAGTAAAAATTTGACCTTAATCAATAGATCAATAGATCAATAGATCAATAGATCAATAGATCAATAGATCAATAGATCACAACTGGTCAGGAGGGTGGGTGGATGGTGGTTTGATTTACTGATTTACTGCTTTAGACTATGTAAAAACGTAAATTTGTAAGTTATAAACATAAAAAGAAATTTTATTTATTTATTTATTTATTTATTTATTTTTATTTTTATTTTTTTCTTGATGGTTCTGAAACCATTATTTTCGAAATCTACAGACTCGAAAACATATATAAAGACACCAACATTGTATCATTACACAAAAATTTAATAACTCGGCACCGCCCAGCACCGGTGCCACTATCAACTCTGAATCCTTCTCAGACTCCTCCTTCTCGATACAATTCTTCTTTATACTTTCCTCCTTTGTCACCCTTTCTTTCTTTAACTAACTACTTCCTCTATTTTATTTCATGCATTTCTTCTTCTTTTTTTCAAACTGGGACCCCCACTCCGGGGGTCTGGACTCCAGTCCGAATCAGTCTCCTCTCCGACTCTAGATATCTATCCTGTCTCACTGGTCTTCTATGATCATTTAATTTTTAGGGGCATTACATGCATATGGAGGAGGACGCGGAGGAACGTAATCGTCTCCGACGAGATTACATCATCATATAGCTATCCAAATTTCACTCCGATACGTTAAGCCTAACATGGTTTTCAGGAATTTGACCTTGACGCTAAGGGGGCAACACCCATAGGGTGTCTGAGTCACGCGAAAGCTCACTTGCGGGATGGTTTATCACACACAATGACATATACCAAGTTTAAGCAAATATCTCTATTCCTTCATATCAAAGGGTGGCATC
>JABUQX010029158.1:0-27500 GCA_015478945.1 Trachelipus rathkii
GGAGAGAGAGGGTAAGCATAAATTGTGTCTGGCTGAATACAACAGCCGAACGGATATCAGAATCAGACTGCTTTGCTCACCAACTAATCGTTATTACTAAAATATTATATAAAGTAGAAATTTAATAAAGTTCCTGAGTGGACACAGTAGGGCACCCTTAATATAATTATATATAATTGTGAATATATTATGATAGAGCTATATTTCAAAGCAAAATGCTAATATACCATGGATGAATATGATGCTACTATAGAGAAGATGATCAGTATTATACAATCCCTGAGCTCAAAATGAGATAAACGTAATAGAACGCATAGAATTGTTTAATTTTAATAGAGCTGTTTCTTTTATTGTAATTATATATAAGTGTGTTTTATATTTGAAAACTACATAACAGATTTTGTTTTAATCAATCAAAATAACTTCCATTCATCAGAGATGTATTGAACGACACTATATTATTATGACAAATGCCTCATTCTTATTGTATGCATTCTTCTTTTCTATTCTTAATCTTCAAATATTAATAATCTTTACGTTGATTCGATTAAAAGTATTGTCACCGAAAACATTTAATCTGTAAAGAAGAAGGAGATATTAAAAAGAAATTTTACTTAATCTTCTTCTTGAGTCCAAATGACTTTCTTCTCTAATCTAGAGTGCGGATACCTTATATATGTAACTAATCTATAGATCTTTTATTCAGTTAATTTCATACTATACTAAAAAATATAAATTAATTAAACTTCTTCGTGACAATATTTTGTTGTTTATTTGATTTATATATTTCCATATATATTTGCGAGAGAAGTTATGTTTTCTCTTTCTAAGGCTGATATATTTAAATTTGTTTCCTCATGATTTTATGGCTTAGGACTCTTAGTAGACCTTGATTGTATGAGTTCTTTTTAAAAAACTTTTTCACTTTACTATAATAATACATGATTAGAATCTATGTTTTTTTTTGCTTTGAGAATGAAGTCTTCTTGAGTTTTTTAGGTGTGTTTCCATGAAATATCTATTACCAACAAATGCAAGCCAAACACATGTAACACATTTTCCGTAAGTTATAGTATATATAAAGATTAGGGGGCAAGAGGGAGAGAGAGAATAAGAGAAGAAGAGAAAAGTAAAAGAGAGAGGAAGCATGATGCAAAAAGAAGAGAGAGTAATATGAGAAGAGAGTAAGAGATAGAGAGAGTCTGTTTGTCAGTCAGAGATAGAGAGAGATTTCACGATATATATAGGTATATATTTTGTGGAATCAGCCTGTATAAGTATTGAGTAGTACTCTGTTACTCATCTATGTAATTTCCTTAGTTATAAACTATATATATATAGTAATAGTATATGAAATATGATAATTGCTGAAATGTAGAGAGAAATAGAGAGAGAGAGAGGAGATAGTAAGAGTAGAGAGAGAGAAGAGAGAGAGAGAGAGAGAGGTAAATAGCGTGTATAACTGTTATTAGACAATGAATACGAGAGTATTGAATGTGATGGTGTAATGGCTTATTCCGCGTGCTATTGATTCTTTAAATGATATTTATCTTTAATTGAAAACATGGTGTTTTATTTAACATATACATAAACTGTCCTATTAAATATTATTATTTCATAATTTATGCAATAATTTTGTGCTTCTACTACTGTTACTTTTTGTCCTCATTTATTATCAATTATGGATCTTTGAGCCAAATCTATAATTGAGAGAATGAGCCAAAGGCAAGGAAACGAAGCTCACCGTTTCTAATAATGCCTCTACCTCAAGATTTTCATAAATAGAGTGAGCAAGTCTTACTAATCGGTAGACCTTTATTCTTTAGACTAGTAATACACAGAGCATTGAGCCCAAATGAGAGCCTAAGTAGATTATAATCACCTTAGTTTACACAGGATTCATGTATGTAAGACATAATACACGTATAAGAGAAAGTACCTTCACTCTTAGAGATTACAGTATAGAGCTATGCCCGATGATGGTATGTGAAACTTTAATTATATTTGAATATAATATATTATATATATATAGTATATTATTATATATATTATCATATATATATAATATATTAATATTAATAATTATATTATATTAATATAATAATATATATAATATATATAATGATCATATATTAATATATTAATATAAGTATATTATATTATTAATAATAATATATATCATATATAATATATAAGTATGGCACGCTTTCAAGGTTTGAAAAATTGTTGTAAATCAATTAAAGAAGTGAGAAAATGAGACATAATACAATAGAATTCATATACTACGGCACATCTGTCCAGAGTCTATTACCTTACATTTAAATGTTAAGATACATCGCCAATTCACAATCAGTTAATAGGAGTCTTGAGTGTAATTTTTACACCCCATGATCCGATGGAGAGTGAAGTTGAAGGCCTAGCACCGATGGGGACTGGTGGTGATAACTCGATAAAGATGATTCAATTGAACGATATTTCATCCACAAATAGAGATAAAAAATATATCTTGAACATTGAAGAATTATCACAGATAATTAATTATATTCATAAATTTATCGGTATATTTATATTATAAATAATATTAAGAATTTGATATAGCTATAGACTATAGCCAAGAAAGAAAATTGATAATATACTGATAGATGAGATATATGTGTGGTGTAATAACACGAAACGTTCTAGAACCTATTCTTTCAAGAAAACATGTATGAGTGAATACATCACGGATATGCGATGTGTACTACATAAATAACACCTACAATCAGTACAGAAACTGGGATTGTACTTTGAAATTGTTAAGGCTCTTCAGTTCATTTAATCTTTGAGAAACCAGAGGCTTGTTTAGCAAGAGAAATAGTGTGAGATTCCAAGAAAGATCTTAATAAATTGAAAGGTAAGGTAAAGG
Source organism: Trachelipus rathkii (assembly GCA_015478945.1). Classification (NCBI taxonomy): domain Eukaryota; kingdom Metazoa; phylum Arthropoda; class Malacostraca; order Isopoda; family Trachelipodidae; genus Trachelipus; species Trachelipus rathkii. The sequence goes on from JABUQX010029158.1 coordinate 2,906, forward strand.
TAAGGAAAGGTAAGAAATGGTAAGGTTTGATATATATGTTTTCGGAGTCTAAGCCTTGTTGAATATTCTGCCGAGTAGATAGATTAAAAATTTTGATTTTGAGGTATTGGAGATAAGCATATATTCTCCGTCAAAGTTGGTTATATGAAAGAAAAGTGTCGCTTGTCAAAACGTTGTTAAACGTTGTTAGAAAGAGTTAGTTGCTCCAAGATAATAGATTCTTTTTTTTTTCGAGATGAAATGAGTAATTTAGGATGTAGTCTTCGGTTTAAGAGTTGATAGATAAAATTTAATTAAAAAAGGTATAAAGAGATTGTGGAGACAATATAATTTTGAGAATCCCAAATATTCCCATATTTAAAAGACAATCGGTGCCCATCAAAATAGTTGAAATAAGACATCCTGAGAGAAAATCAGAATATACTGAAGGATTTCGATATGTTCAGCAGCACACCAAAAGGTTAATTAAAATTCCAAAATATATTTGCGATCTGAGATGAGATTTGAAGAATTAAGATATTATTAAATATTTCTTTTTAGGGTAATTTGAGTCGAAAACTTTGGAAAGTTAAAGTTTAAGTTATTGTTAAAGAATAGAGAGATTGTTAGGGAGTTAAAGGAGGTCCATTTGTTTCTGTACATTCTGAATGAGGTCCTCCCTTCCAGCAAGATAAAGGACTTGAAATTGATACGAAGTGACATAATAGTTTACCAAAACTTGGTGCAATGGAGAGAATGAGTTTGAGTGTATATTATATAGAAGTTAAGAGGTATCGTTATATTTAATATCCGTAGTCGGCATTGTATTTTAGGTATGCTCTTCCAGCAAGATAAAGGACTTGAAATTGATACGAAGTGACATAATAGTATTCTACCAATAATACATTGTAGTGGCAATATATATATTAAGTACTTGAGTTATTCCAATTGATAAAAAATCATATAGAAATAGTAAAGGAGCTGATATTTACTGTCACTTCATTGTATTACTAAATGTACAGATGAGAGAAATAATATAATTCATTACAAGTATCTATTGATAAAATTACTAAGGGAGTCTATTAATTAATAACTGACTAGAAAGATAGTGTGGAGGAATTGGAGATTATTATCAGGAAGTATACATTAAAATGCGATTCTTGAACTTTTGTTTGAAATTTCCTTCAGTTTTTATATGAAGAACGACTACTAATTTGAGACAGCAATATGGGAGAATATTTAGAAACAAAAAGTAAAATAATAAGAAGAAGAAAAAGAATTAAAGATTCCAGAAATATAATAAAAATCATTATGAAATGGGGAGATAATATTCTACTAAATAATTATATATTAGCAATTTTCTTAAGTGAGAATATAAGTAGTGCAACTTTATATTCATGCTTAAGAGTTAAGCGCTTTTATGAACTGAAAAGAAAATAATTATGAATAGTGACATCCTCCAGTGCCAAGAAAAAATTGGAATATCTGTATGAGTTCTGAAACGTTTACGTATGGAGAATTTCTCCTATATCGAAGGAGCAAATATAAGTACAAATCAAGTAGCAATAAGTGAAATTCAAATTGAGAATAATAACCTCGGTTTAATATAGATAAGTTATGAACTATTATACAGCTAGAACTATGATATACATAAAATAGCACTACAAAATCACATTATGTATAAAGTAGTAGTATCGATTAAAGTATGTAAGAGATAATATAAAGTAGGGTGAAATGAACTAATAGACAGGTTTCTAAACCGTTAAACTAAATAATATACCTATATATACTATAAGCTATTTGATATGATTTTAAAGAAAAGACGAAGAGTACGTTACTTTATTTTTGTTGTTCTAAAGTCAAGTAAATTTTAGTAGTAGAGTTAATGAAATAGATAAATAGAAACACACTATATATATATATATATATATATATATATATATATATATATATATATATAATATAAATATATATATATATATATATAATATATACTATATATATATAAATATATATATATAATTATATATATCTATATATATATAAAAATATTATATAATTATAGTTATATATATAGGTATATAATATATATATATATGATTAAATAAAATTTAGAATTTAAAATAGTTTTTAATGTATTATGATAGTATATGATAGTATATATATATACTGATATATCATAGAAATAAGTTCCGAACACATTCGGAACTTAGAGAAAATAGTTCAGAAAGCTTACATAGTATACATGTCAGAGAATAAGTAGACGGTATCATAATATGTACTAGAGAAAAATGCGTCTAAGAACATAATCTAGAGTTGAATCTAAAAAGAAATTGAGAAATGAAAATTTTTCATAGTATGTAAAACATAATTAATATATATTATATTATAACTGACATTTAAAATATTATATAACATATATATAAATAATATATATAATAATGATATATATAATATATATAATAGTCAGAGACATAAATGTCTGCAGAAATTTAATGAATACGTGTAGATAAACACTTATGTATTATTAGAGCAAGTACATTAGTATATATATAAATCAAAATATACGGTATATCATATTTACTTATAAAGGAGCTTACACTCCAGTGAGTTGGTGGTAATCGTATATATAAAAAATAATAATTAATACCAAGAAATAACAATCACACCCTCTTTATATTTCAGTAGATACAGTGAAAAGATCAGTTTGAAACAAATGACCATGAAAAAAGTTTTGATTGCGCTCTCACAATATTTCTATATTTTTTACTGGCAACCATCTTTAGAAGCGAAGGTTTCTAGTGGCATACATTTATAATGTATAACTTAGCTTTTATAGAGCCGATTTCATAAAGATTCGACAAGATTAGAAGTTAAATTTGAAGGTAATATTGAAACACAATAGAATATAGATAAGAACAACTCGAAACTCTTGTATCAATTTTCAATTTTCGGCGTCAAATTAAGCCCTGACCAAGCTTTGCTACAAGGGGGCAGAGCCCTAACTACTAGGAGGGGGTGTAATTACTTGTCAGATGAACAAACTTTGTTTAATACTATGGCTATATGGGCGGACAGAAAAAACTAAACACTAACATTTTCACTTCATACTCGAACTTATTTTTCGCAGCCATAGGACGATACAAATGGTGCGGGTGTACAGTATACAGCCCGAACCAATTAAACTTTTTGCCTCTACTCGATTACGAGTCCATTAACTATGTCATGCACGGTGGTTTGCGGTAATTTCCTTTCATCCACTAGTCTTTTTGTATATAAGATAGGTTCGAGTATTGCGTTCCAAGTGCTTCATTTGCACCTTATCGATCGACGTGGCTGCGATCTATCACTACTTACACATGCGAGCCACAATTGCGTGTACCACTGCATTGTTTGTGATCCTTCGAATTTTTGCGCTTCTCTACACTATGTGCATATACTAATTTACAAATGGCGTGACACGTTTCCAAATAAACTACTGTCCTGGATCAAGCACAGCGCATCTAATATTTCCTAAGCAGAGGGTCGGCATATACTGTAGTAAATTTCCTAACGAATATTGAAGATCCGTGTTACTAGTACTATAGAGTCACCGATTGCTATTGAATTCAAATATAAAATGCATCTAGAGACATTTCATGTAAAATCGAAAGTAAGGCGATAAGCGCGACGTACGACAATACACTTATGCGTATGTCAAGATCAATACCGTTGTAACATCATGTGTTTTCCCACATGTCCCCTGAACTATAGGCAACTATGAAGGTCATTGCAGCCTTATCACTTAATCACATATTATTATTTATTAATTATTATTATTATTATTATTATTAATCAAATCATTATCACTTATCATTAACTAGTTACCTATTACTCATATAATTACTATTACTATTACTATTACTTTACTTATTTACTATTACTATTACTATTACTATTTTAATTATTATTATTATTAATTATTATTATTATTATTATTATAAACCTAATAAGTTAACATTAGTTTATATGTTCCTCTAACAAGCACAACGTCCGCGCGCGCATCACCGCGACCCCACACCCATTCTCGTCAGAGAGACCAACCTAAACTGTATAATATATGAAGAGAATGTTGAGTATAAATAGTCTGCATATATTATATATTATGAGCATGAAATATGGACAGAATAAAGTATTTATTTGATTTATGAATTTATCATTATTATTAGTATATTTAATTATTATATATTATTTATATTATTATTTATAATTATATATATAATTAATTATTAAATTATTATTTAATTAATAATTTATTATTATATATTAGTAAATATATATATATATATTAATTATATAATATATTTAAAATAATATATATATATTAATATTTATATAATAATATAATATATATATATTATTAATATATATATTAAATATATATATATATATTATATAATATATATATATATTAATAATATATATATATATAATATTATAATATATATAACTTAATCATATATATAATATATATATATTGAAATTTTTACAATTATTTATTTTATTACAGAATTATATATTATATATATATATAGTATATATTATTATTATATATTAATATTAATAGATATATATATATATATAATAAGTATATATAAATATATATATTATCATATATATATATATGATATTAATATTATAATATAAATATATATATTTATAATTACGTTCACAAATAATTAATATTATACGATTTAATATAAATTTCAATAGATTATTTTTATTTCTTTATTTAAAAGTTAACTTCTTTAAATCGTGTATAATTTATTTTTCTCTTGAATGTATCGTTTTACAGCATCACTGGATTTATATAGCGCGTTGCAAAAGCTCTTGTTGAAAGCGCAAAGAGTACGAACACACATTCATACTTTGATTATGGAAATACACTATACAAATGTAAAATTTGTAGTCTTATAAAAAATGAATTTCAAGAATATGGGAGAAAAAAAAGATTCTCAGACACAGCAGATCTCTTATCACAGTATTTATATATAATGAGCAGAATAATATAGTTTGTACTTTTTGAAATGTATATTAGAAAGCTGAGAGGGTAAAAAAAATGGTCCCCTCTACGTTCATTTGCCTAGTTTCCAGCGCTCCGAGTTCTTTTACTAATAAATTGATCAGTGCAATGATAGCTAATCGATCCAAAACATTTGGACTCACAAAATGAAATCCATAATAATCAAGCATATCCCGTCACTAGCACACACTAACTCAAATATGAATGCGTCATTAAAACTCTAACTATTTGTGTGAATTTTTGACAGTTCGTTTTATTTTATTGTCGGGGAGGGAGAAATGCACTTTGCCTTTAAATAAACTCTTCCTAGTTATTTTATTACAATCTGGAGAGATCCTACGTATATCTGACGAGAGTCCAGGACACTGAAAGATTCTATCGATAAACTTTCAAGAGCTCCAGGCTACTAAATAGAAAAACTCGCACAATTCCGTTCTCAGTTGGAATGGCATCGATCAATAGCGCGGATATCACGAGGGCAGTTTCACACTTCAAACACCCGGCCTTATCATTATATAGGGCGCAACACACCTTCTTCTCACTTGTATGCCAAAGTTCTTCCCTCTGCTCTTTGATCATAATTATGCTTACCATAGGAGCCATGATCGACTCTCATACTGGGCAGACACACAATAAAAAACAAGAGAATTGAATTCCGCCGTTCCTCTTCCCTTAAGAGAGAAGCTCGGGACTTTATATTGAGTACAAACTTCACTCTTATCATTAATATGTATAACGTGTGTCCCAGGTTAGGTTTTATATAAAAATAATTTAATTAAATAAGCTATTTTAATTATTATATACATATACTTAATATACTGACAATGATAATAAATAATTTTTATTCGATTGAAAGAGTTTGCCTATAGGTGTAGGTTATAAGTTAATTATATATGCTTGAGATTTTGATTCTATTGGATTCTAGTGAGACGGTGAATTTTTTTTTTTTATCTAATATTTATTTCACAGTAGTTTGAATAGGTAAAATGAAGTTATATAATAAATTTATTTTGAGTTGGGGAATTAATTAATATAAAAAAATATAATATTTAGATTCTGAAGCGTACCACTTCTCACCTTATACCCATATATTAGCAATAGACTCCCCTTAGATTGGTGTTCGCCAGCATCATCAGCCTAAATTATCCTAGTTAAACGCTAAATTAAATTTTCAAAAATTTTGGAAATTGTTATGAGCGGAGTAAACACCTAGTTTCTTGGTTTTGAAAGTTTTCCGTCATTTTTGGAACGTTTGCTAAACACAGAGGATGACCCCATATTCTGCTTGCTATGAAATATGCAGTCATAGTATAGCGCTAGCTTATACAAGGTTTATTCGATAAAATATACATAGATTCGCCCAAAAATAACGATCGACCTATTTTCAACAACCAATGAACATGTCATGTTTCCTAAGGAAAAGACAGAAACCCAGGATCAATGGTATACGTCATCTAGCGTCAAACTAAGCCCTCCCCTTGTTTTGTTTCTTATTTTTTTTTTTACTTGTTGTTAGATGAAAAGACCAGTTTATCAAAACACACATCTACAGTTCACACCACTGAATAACGTCATATTTTAGTCGTATCTAGCTATCCTGTTGAATTAGTTGATGAACGAGCAGCTTCGCGGTCTTCGCACGGCTTATCTGACTATAAAATTGAAACAATTGATTCTTTATTATGCCTAGTATTTGAAATGGTAAAACAATTGTCTATGTAACTTTAGTTTCGATTTAGATAAAGGGAAACATATGTATCTGCTTCCGTATATTTGAATTGAGAAATACAAGTGTTCTTAGTTTCCTAATTTTAAATGGATAAAATATATATACTAAATGTATGATCTTGTTTCCGATTTATGAATAATGGGAAAACAATGTTTCTTACTTTTGATTTGAAATGGAAAACAAATATTAGTATTTCCTGTTTCCCTATATTATTGAATATGGCAAAAACAATGTTTCATGTTTCCGATATTTGAAATTAGGTAAGTAATACAAGTAAACATTATCTAAGTAGTTATAAGGAAAACGACCATTTATACACACTGAGTCATCATGATGTTAGGTAGCATTCATTTTTTATTTGATCCCAATACATGCGTAGCCAAGTTACATCCTACCTGATTGCGACTTTAGTCAGAGAGTACGCCCTGACATTATACATAACTGGTATATATAACGCTATGTCTATATTACATTTCACCTTTTTAGTGCGAACCTACCAATACTAGCTGGACTCAACTATTATTGCAGCCTCCTCATAAGACCGTTTATTCTTGAGTGCCTCAGAAACCCCTATCAAATTTAGGCACCTTTTGTACTCATCAATCACTAGAATCTTACACAATGTATAGTCATTTGTATTAATTGCCCACGGTAATTTTTGGCAAACCTGTTAATATTATTTTTCTGAGCAATAGGAGATAATTTATTTTTGAGAATAATTCATTAGCATTCAATATATTATTTTATTGGACAATCTACTCATTAAATTTTTTTGGAGTTCAATCCCTCTTCAACCTCTTTCGTACCATACCCATTAAATTTATTTATTGTCGCCAAATTCCTTTAATTCTTAAGCAGGCACCCAATAAACCTTAGGACACTCGACTAAAGTGCCAGACGTTGAGCACAACAAAAATATTCGGTTAGACACCTCGCGAGACCACTATGTTACGTATTACTATGCTTATCCTATGTCACACCCTTAATATTAACCATTAACGCCCCAATCTATAGTATTTTATGCGAGCGACCGTGGTATTTTTTGAGCCCACGGGTAATTTTTGACTTCCGTGGGTCAAGTTTGACCCACGGTAATTTTCGACCCACCTTTTGGTCTTCCATGGGTCATTTTTTGACCCACCCTAATATTTTCGACCAACCCTTTGGTATTCCATGGGGCAATTTTTGCCGCACGGTAATTTTATCTTCCTTTAGGGGCATATGCGCTCTACTTAATCTTTGATGAGTGCGATGACCTATTGTTTTATGTATTCACTCGAGCGTCACTGAGAGCGCTATGGCATACCTTGCCAGATAGAGAGCCCCAATGAGGATGGACTCAGTACCTATATTGCACTCACCGGTAATGTGGTGCACAATATTTTGTTAATCTGGATGCTCTTGAGTTGCTGTTTAGTCTTCGCGCTTATCTGCAGGGGAGAATTAATTAATTGCGGCGTGATCTATTACACCCCTTTCTTCTCTGCCTTAAAATGGAGATCCAGTAGAAGACGACATGAACTACACGGTGTAAGCGCTTATCTTGCGCTAAGATAATACCAATGGCTAGTGTCATATAGGACTGGATGTTTATAGACCCCACCGTAGTTATATATATTAGAGAAGCAAACTGTGGGATCGCGACTTTAGTGGACGAGAAGGAGCCGGTAGTTCCTTCCTGATCATGGTTTTCTGACCGTATCTACATCTTTTGAGAGCAAAACTCATTGTATATGTCTAACTCTGCACTCGAAAAATCCTTGAAGTTGAATAAGGATGCGATTCTGTAATTGCATAATTTATTTAGCACTATGTGTAATTAATCGAGATTCTTTTTGTATTGAGCGCGCGAGACGCTGTTTTAGACGATATCATTGATTGGCTATTGAGATATTCTCCAAAGTTAACACATGCAAGTAACGAATTTAAGTAATCGATATTTATGTGATTGCTTTTCCTCATTGAGTCTCGTTTTATTTCTACTCTAGGAGTAATAATGTTGAAACTATCACGTAATGAAGACGTGACCAATTATGATTAGGTTTTTTTTTTATGTTACTCTTGATTTTATTTATTATAGTGCTATATGTCGCGCGAAAACATCGAAGTAGCACATCGTGGAGAAAATACCATTCATTTTAAATACTTGAAAATTTTAAAAAACGGTTACCATATTTATTTTAATCGTTTAAAACATGTAAAAACTGTGAAACAACTCGCGCGAAATGCTACTGAGCCACGAATTAGCGCGCCTTAAAGTACGACTTGAGGCGCGACTGTTTACATTAGTGCGCGAACATTAGTGCTCATGCACTTATTTTTCTAAAAAGTGTCTTGTTTACCTTTCGAGAACCATTCAAAAACGCACAGACAAATGTGAGGACACTAGTCAGAGTAAATAGTAGCACTAATAGTGATGAGTTGTACTAACCCATAGATCAATTAAATAGTATGAGGAACCGATAATTAGGTTTAAAGCATTAGACAATCTTAGTCATAGTAATATATGTCTCCTTAACTAATGTAAAGTTAGTATTGTTTATTATAATATATATACACAGTTTAATAAATCACGTTACACGTCGCCATATGATCACTTATACACAATAGACCATATACACTTTACAAATCATTATAACTCACACGCACAGGTACATATAATTATATATCATACATCATTAACAGCTGCACTAACATCAGATATGCATATATTTGAATATCTTGGTCATTATACATTTTTATATTTTCATACTATATATAAAACTATTTATTTAATTAAAAAACTTTCTAGCGGAATTATACTAAAACTTAGTAACTTAATTATAGTAAATAAATGATTTCATGTACAGTATATTAATTTATTATAACATTATTTTATTAACATTAATACTTTTTATCACTTAATAACTTTTTTAATTTAAAATTAAATATATTATTTAAAAAATTAGTGATGCAAAGAGTCCCGAAAAAGCATGGACACACACAAACCGATGCTAGATAAAAAGACCTGGGATATGGAGCACTTAATACCAAGAGAAAAACTGCAAATTACATATTTGATAAATTATCCAGAGCGCAGAACATTTTAAATGCACGGGAAAACCAAATATAATAATTTTTATATAAACATAATTAAATAATACATTAAATTTTAAATTCTAAATCAGTAAATCAGTTAAATCAATAGAGGATAAGAACAACCTCATTTTAAATCAGAGCGATCTCTTTGAAAAACCGCTGTAAGTTCTCATACTAGTAATTGCATCCTTGTTCAATACTTAAGAGAACTTATTCACGTTTCTCTGTTCATGAATTAACTCACATTTTATATCACGCTTTATTAACTACAGTGTTAATCTTTTATAAAATCTTGCTAGATACGTTCTTATTAGTCATTATGATTTATAAGTTTCATGAAAATCAGCATTGAACGGTATAATTATATATATCATGTTAAAAACAATAACATATTTTCTCTTTATGTAGAATCAAAGATGAATCCAAAGAAAAATGCAAAGAGCGATTGCTGGTTTTCCTCGTAACTGCAAATGCATCTACGAGCCTTTAATAAATTTAAAAAAAAACAATTCACAGATGTGTTTTCATTCCATTTGATACCGTCGTACTTCCAAGATACCGGGATAGTAATGGCTTAGTCCCCTATATAATGATTTTTGACGTCGCGACGCCTCTTTACCATTGCGTTAATATTATGGTGCGCACATGTAAAAGTCGAGAACTGCTTAGATCGAATTCATAATAAATCTCTATCTATTTATTAATTTTTATTGCTTTTTATGAGATATGGCCCTATATTGTTTTCAATTTACTTACTATTTTTCTGCGTCTAATAACATGTTTCGACTATGAGTATTTTCAATCTAAGCTATTACATACATCAGTTTTTTTATGTAGATAAAGCATGAATCAGTAAATTCGAATTATGAGTGTTTTAAACTCTACATAGGTGTCAGCCTATACGACCGATCCTAAGATGGGGGATTATTCACACATTAAGCTTATTTTGTTTTACTGAGCATTTTACGCCTGTGCACATTTATCACTTATATACTAGTGTTGTACTGCTTTTAAACTCATGTTTTACTGCTTTAAGCTATATCATCCTTTAGCAGGTTTAACTTTCGCTTATACTGTTTTCACTTCTGCTTTTACTGAGCTTTTAACTCATATATTATTAACATTCTATCTTAATTTATTAAGTATAATTAAATTAAATTGATTATAATATGGATAATTAAAATTCATATATGAATATATAGTTATATATTATATATGTTTATAATAAATTTTTATTTTTATTTACTTATTATTATTAATTATTTATTTTTATTTTAATATTTCAGATATAAAAAAACAAAGACTATTACATCTTAATACTTTTAATTTTATTACTGCTTAATTATTACTTACAACGGACTCACTTTATTAATTATTCTTAAAATTTAGTTTTAATAATATTTTATTTTATGATTTATTCTTTTTTATTATATACTTTTTAAATTTAATTATTTTACTTTTATCATTATTTGTTAATTTTTATATTTTCTTTTCTTTAATCTAACTATAACTTATAATCAGTTAATTTACTTCACTAGCCTATTGTAATTATTAATTTAGAACAGTATATCACATCAGTATATCATACATATATAACTATATATATATATATAGCTACTATATACGCTAACACATCTACATTTAACACACACTACACAATAATATATATAATTAATATATTATATAATATATAATATATATACATACACACTACACACACACACCACACTAACTACAACATCCACTTTATATAAACTTGTCATCAACTTTACATAAACTTTATAGACATATGCAACTATTTGAAACCGGGACATCTGAAATCAATCTCCACCTATGAGAAAACACATACCTACAATTAAGCACTAACGGAATCACATGTACACTAATTGACACTTTACATATCTGAATAGTCTCAAAGTCGCAACACACGATACGACACTTAATTATCATCATTTTACATCTTATACAGCTAGATCGACAGTTTGATCAACACGCGAACTATATCTATGAGCGAAATAAATAGCAGTTCATACTTACACTTACACACAGAGCTACACTCTATAGCACATACCGCGAGCAACAGTTCTTCAGATTACGTAGTTTATAGTAAAGTTGATCCATATATGTTAAGGTTAGGCTCAATGACAACGTCGATCCATATTAGTTAGAGAAACTGTAATGTGTCTACATCAACAAAAATTTCATCTACACTACATACCTATACTGCTATACTAACACCACAATAAATATGCCAGTAATCTCTTAGCTACTATCTCAGCGCAGATTTACTTACACTCACTACACAGGATTTAGCTTAACACATGCCTCGCGGCTGGAACTCAGTTATGGTTGCCTAAACCTACAACCCAAACACACACACAATCTGGTATGGATCGACGTTGCCCACAGATTTACTACACACAGATTTACTTACACACACAGCACACACAACACACACACAGATTTACTTACACTCAGCACAGAGATTACTTACACACACAGATTTGTAAATGCTAACTCACTACATTCAGAGCACTCTGTTATCTCTACACTACTATCACGAGAGTATTACTTGCAGCAAAGACCAACCGAATACATCAACAATCACTAAGATTATACTTACACTACATACATCACAAGATTTACTTACAGTTCAGCACACAGATTTACTTATACAACACCACATCAACCACTAACACATCATACTTACAACAATAATCTACAAACCTATACAATAAAGCACTAACTCACTACACTAATAATTAATACGTAATAATTTATTAAATACATTAATTAGGTTTTATTAAATATATAACATATATTACTATACATTTAATATTACTTATTATATACATTTGTGAAATTATTCTTAATAATTAATTTATTCAATTAGTAATTGTGAATATCTAAAATAAATCTAATACATTAATCTTGAAAATATTAATTATTATTAACTATATTATGTAAATTATATAATAGAACTTTTTGTTTTAAATTTTTATAACTAACTAAATGAGTTATATTAATATATAACTGTGTAGCCTAAACTAAAAGAAGTTTATCACTACAACACTATTTTAGATATTATAAAACATATATTTTACGTCAGCAAAACAATGATAATAGCAGAGTAATATTCCAAGAAAAAAAAGCTAGATAAGTCACCTCATTATAGCTGGATACCACGCGTCACGTAAACTTTATGTCAATGAGAACAATGAAACACTATAAAATTGCTTTACACTCGTTTTTTTGTTTTTCTTATTAGCACGCGAACTATTCCGACTTACAGTCTTTATACACCTATGTTGTTCATAAAGAAAACCTAAAAATAAACATATATGAGAAAATCAGTCGTCTAAAATTTATGTTTACGTCGCGTCGGCTCGTAAGCCTGAACGACAGTTGAAGCACTAGTATTTGAAGTGAGAAGTTCGGATATCCGTTAAGTTTTTCACACTAATAAATCAAAACAACCAATATAGGGAGGGGCGGATGAACCGCCAGCTTACATTTCACACTTGAGCGACACGCCAACAATACCTCGAAGATCTTGAGACGGGGTTCCGGAAGTACCCCACATACCTTCAAAGCTCTTTTAAATCTAGAGGATGTAGGGATGTGCATATATATATATTTCCAATGCGTACACCCTCGGCGAGTCCCCACCAACACCACGAGAGACAAGCGACACGAAACGAACCCCCGCGAGCCACCTGCATCTCGTGCGAGCTATTAGCACTACGAAACCTGGGATACTCTCCTTTTTAGTTAAAAAAATAAAAAATACTCTCTTTTTCATACATCTCTGAGTTAAATTCATATGGGTTGAAAGAGTCTAGGACTTACCTTTTACAAAGATATGTTATGTAGCTCTTATTAATATGAGTACCTTAGGATAATTATCCCTGTATTTGGTATCTCTATAGAGCGAGACGATATTTAATGCAAATAAGTGATTCGATACACAAAAAAAAAATAAATTTTTTTTTTCATTTTTCCATTCCCAACTTTATATGCATGAGGCATTATATGTGTTATGAAGTGTTCTGTCCCTACTAGTTTTTTAAACTAGGTTAAATAGATGGTAAAGATTTCATTTTTTCATTAGCTAGAACCAAGGTGACAAAATATTCATGGTAAATTATTGTCAAATTTTTTTGTGGCTCCTGAAACGTGTAAAAAATATTTTAAAATAAAGACGGCGTAAAAAATAATGATTGCTTCTTTTCAATGGGTAAAAAAGGACTTTCTGATAAGTGTTTATGATAATCGGAAACAATGGTCACCATAAAAGAAAGGGTGTTTGAAAAAAAATTAAAATATTGAACAAAGTATAAACAGATTTTATATATAATTAGAATAATTTGTATTCGTAATTTCTAAATATAATTTCAAATTGTCTTAACCATTTGCATATCGAGGTAAGATCCTTTTAAGTACAGTATTAGTTAAAAAAGGAAATGTTTGCCACACTACTTGTTAGTATTAGGTCGAGGGTAATTCCTAACTTGTCACTCATTTAAGGGATTCATACTTTTAGAAAGGACCTATCTAGTTATTGTTGATCTTTTGGATGGGAATATCAGCTATTAATATTATTTTTTTATAAGACGTTTACTTGGAAACATATCTAACTGTGCTTCATTAACTGGTCTTATATTCTAATGATCAGGTCGTGATGTAATAGATCAATGTCAGTATCTATTTTATATAGTAAATAACACAGTCAAAACTCCATTATAAAAACATCAGATAGTCACAGTAGTCCTCGTTAGTCTGGTAAGCGGTTCAGTCGACAAGTTACGTTCTTGGACGTCGTTAGAATATATATTAGTATTGTTTTTATATAATTTTGAGCTATAGTGTTTTTAAGATTATATATGATCAAAATTAATTTTTATTTCCACGCATAGAATTTGAGCGTTCAGTACGATCTTGAATATACGAGGAGTTTAAAAATAAAAAAAAAAAATAATTCACACCAAAAGAGAAATTTTACTAAAGTGGTTAGAAAGTTAAATAAAACGCTCACATTAGGGAACGATCAAAAAAAACATCCAACCACATTCGGAAGAGGAGAGTCACAAGCATACACCATCCTACATACTCAACTAGCTCAAAGCAGCAACCGCGCGAAAAAAAAAATGCACCCAAGTCTGGTGCTAATCCAAGTGACCGCCCGTCCCCGCCGCCGCGTGCGCAGAGCCAGCAGCTGCAACTAATTTTAACTTCCGTTCTGTTCTTCTCGTGCCTCATCCAGCGCTCGTGTCGTCTTCTCGCACTGCCTCGCATATCTCTCATCCTCTCTCGCTGCTAATCCTCTTCACGTGCCGCGTTAGCGGCCCATAGAGCATGAGTATAAGCGCAATAAATTACCCGCGCGAATTATATTTAGTATAAACATACTAATGCAGCACAGTAATATATATATATATCAATCATACAAACATCACACTAATATATATATATATATATATATATACAGTCACACGACACACACACATATATCATATACACATACCTATACCCACACACACACACATACACTACTAACCACTACACACGCAATACATTTCTATTATAGGCACAACACTCACTTAACTACCATAATAGATCTGTATAATTTATATTAAAACATTTATTATTTATTTTATTATATAAGTTTTATAAATATTAAATTAACTATATGTTTATATTATAATTTGAGGAAGATCTACAAACGAACGAACAAACACACTAACAGACACATACACACCTACACACAACAAAATTTATTTCTAGAAAATATTAAAGAGAATAAACAAATAAATATAAGCTTATAGGACGTCTGCCCGTGATTTTTAACGATTCGATTATTTACATAGTGGAACACTTAAAATAGAACAGATTTAAAAATTAACAAAATTAAATGATTACAAATAAAAAAATCATTCAAGATACGAGATTATTCAAAAACATCAGTACTATATGATATGCTTCATAAATGTACTATCCAGTACAATATAAATACGATAAACTGTCTGCCATTCATTTCTCCTATTTACTATTCATCACTCTATATATATCTCTATCTATTCGTCTCTCATATTTTATAATATTACTCATATCACTATCACTGTCTATACTATATATATATATATATTAATATATAAGATAATTAAAAATTAATATTAAAAATATAAAATTAAAATTTAACAATTATAACATATACACATTAATCGTCCTTATAACAAATTATCTAATGAGGAAACCCTGTCATAATGTTTATTGTGCTACATGTGATCTATATATCTACAATCTCTTTAATGAGTACCTTAACTTTATTTATTGAATATAGGAACTGAATGCTCGAAACATGAGTTTATATTGTATTCAATATCGTTGAATATATATATATATACTACAGAACAATTGAATAATAAAATACAGTGTATTTATTGAAAGTATTTGCATGTTATAATTAATGTATACATTAATATATATAGATATATATAGTATATATATTATATTAATTATAATATTTATAATATAATATATAAATAATATATATATATATATTATATATATATATATAGTATATAATTAATATTAATTATATTAAATATTATATATATATATGTGTCCAGTAACGGAAAAATATTAATGTAAATAAGTTTCCCATACAGAATATAAATTTTATTACATTATAATTAATTTATTAAAATAAAATATATATTATTTATTTATTTATTATAATTATGAATAAAGGATAAATAAATTAATATATTATTTTTTTATTAGTTAGTGATGAATGAATTCAAGTTAGAAAAATCGATTTAACTAATATAAATATATAACTGAACACTTCAACTTTAACTAAGAGTTAATTAATTAACAATTAGTATTTATAATGTGTTGTTATAGAGTATATTATCAACGACTTGAATAGTTCTAATTATTTCCTTCAAAGTAGGATTTTTTCTCTATTAACCTAATTTTTAGAATTTCATAAAGTGCTATTTCAAGAAATGCAAAATAGTGGAATAAGCTAACCTTAAGTGTCATAGGGCAAAATAAAAGAACTTAATAAAAGTTATAGTCACTATATAGAGCATGTGACCTCCTTCACCTTTCTACTCATCTTGTAGTTTTAAACATAATTGTAATAACCTACCATAATATCTACATTTAGTTACCAATATGAATAAGAACAGTTGTTATCACTAATGAGTATATAATATAATATTATATATATATTAATTAATTATATATATTATATAAATATATTAATATAATATTATATATATTAATATATATATTAATATAATATATAATTATATATAGATAAATATATATTATATTATAATATATATAATATTAATAATATATATTAATAATTTTAATATTAATATATATTATATATTATAATGATATATATAATATATCGATATAATATATAAAATATATAATATTATATTAAATAATAATATGAGTTAATAATATATATAATAATATATAATATATATATATATTATATATTTAATAATATTATATATTAATTATATTATATAATAATAATATATTAATATAGTAATATATATAGTATGTGTGTGGCGTGGAGGGTGTGTGTTGTTGTGTTAGTGTTATCAAGGGTAGGTATAGGTTGATGTAGTGTGTTAGTGTGCGTTATGTGTGTGTGTGCGTAGTTGTGATTAGTTTAAAATGAAGAGCAAGATAGCGATGAAGTGATAGAGTAAACGAAACTGGCAATAAGAAAATAGAAAATGCCCACCAATATCACAGGATTTCCAGAGACCTGTGAGAGCAGGAGTTAAGTCTTAGAGTCTGACACTAAAGAGGTCTCAGACCGGCGGCACGTATATTAACAGAAAAAAAAACACAGAACACACAAAAAAACATAATTGCAGCGGACACTCTACACGATTGAGGCAGCAATCAGATCGGCAAAATGTGAAATTTACAGGTTAAGCGGCCAGCAGGATAATCATTAATTTGCGTGAACACTAACGAGAAAGTGAGCCGCCACGCGGCGGGCGCCATGATATCGGTCGAAGAGACTAAAGCGAGCGGAACACCACAGACCTAAGAGCTGGTTTGACAAGGTAGGGAGATTATAGATGCTGCTCGTTTGGAGAGTGTGTCTGTGTGTTTTTTCTTCTATTTTTCTGATCTTCCTTTTTTGTTGTTGTTTTATTTTATTGATATCTTTATTTTAGCCTGTAACAACACTAGTTTCATTCATAATATGCTTCCAATAGAATAGACTACATTAATATAATAATATATATTTAAGTTAATCACCGTATGAAATTTGTATGAAAATAAAGGACGAAAATATTTATTTTATTGTATTAAATTACTAAAAAATAATATATGAATACACCACCAGGGTATCAAAACACCGCAAAAGAACACTTATATAGATACTGAATGGGCTCTCACTACTGAGGAACCTCTGCCCTCTGGGGACAGCGTACGGGGATGACTAATCTCATTCGAGAGAGATTCGAGTCTGCGGCTCATTCATGGCCCCACTCAATCGAAATCATCACGGCCCAAAACACACACCCCTAGAATGAATCAAACATATATCACGAGTCAAGAGAATTCGCACCAAGTAGATAATTTTATTCAAGAAAGTACAGAAAAAAAGTAATGTCCTCGACCAATCACATAAACAATAGAAAAAGAATCATTCCATTTGTTTAGATGCACATAACAAAATTGTATTAAATCTACGCGCACGAGAATCACATAAGTTAATGACATAATCATATCCTTTAGTTCTTTCTCTATGAGTAGCTACTTCTACCAGTTTGGAGATATTAAATAAAAAAAAACATAATATTTTCCATATATCAAAATTTTCATACGGGGCTGTCTTCACAACATATAGGTTATCAGTTTCTCAGTTCTTTTGTGCCAAATATTAGCTTTAGTTAACACGAATATATATCATGAATCGAGAGGAATACTATTCTTCTATTTTCGTACGGAATCAATAAAGGAGTCCTTGAGCCTTCTGCGATCATTTTTACAAAATAAAAGTTAAAATAGAAAAATAAAATCGCCGGGATAAGCAGATAAACAAATAATATATGTCTAGTGATCTCTATAATTAGGGAACACTCTATATAATTAGATGAAGCACACACTAATGACAGAAGTATATAGGTTAAAACATTGATCACGACATCCTTGCTATTACATAAGAGTGGAGGAAGTTATGTTGCAATTAGATAACCATAATAACTAGTGCGAGCCTGGGATCATTATGGAAAGTCTAACATATCTTCCTTCGTCAGCTGTCGTGAGGTCAGCAAAAAAGAGGCTGAACTAACACTCCGGCCATCTAATTGTGAGCCTATAATTTATTTGCTTGTTACATATTTCAACACACCTTGTGTACTAGGCAATGAGAGTGAAGGATCTATTTTATTCTGCGCAACTAGTAACAGAGATACGCAGGTTGCGTATCTGTTCTGCGATCACGCTTGGTATGGATAATCGTCATAGCTGTACAATTATCAGAGAAGGACAAAGAAAAATTCGGCGAGAATATATATTGTTAAAAAATCTCTTTAGATTCACAGTATTCTGAAATTTTTAGTTGAAATCACCACACCTTCTCGAGAGAGGAGAGACGACATCTATAATATAACACTTGAGTACACATGTTGGAATAATAAGTTATTTCTTATAGATATAAAACACCAAGTGAAATAGAAATATGTTATACTACAATTTATGCATGTATTTATGCTCTGAGGTTAATGCCAAAAGAGAAGAATTAGTATCTCTGTTAGATCTGCTTAAATTAATGCATTGATTGTAGAACAGATCGTAAAGCTGATGGTAACGCTAACTGAGAGCAATTACAGGTCGAATAGAACAAAACTGGCTAGCCGGAGGAAGTCCCTTTATCCCGAGGGGAGCTAAGATGGGTCAGAACATTCTTACTTATATATGAGATATTTGCTAGTATATTTATATATATTGCTTACACGAGGTAATCTACAAAACTTATATCATTCATTTATAATAAAATTTTGCATAAATATTTTAATACATAAAATAATAAAAACGAGAGAACTTATTAGCCACAAGGATTATCAATCTTAGAAAACAATTTTAATATTAAACAAATAATATAGTATATATTATACATATAGTTAATAAATAAGTTTACTTGTTATCATAATAGAGATAAATTAGAAATTATGCTTTAAAAATAGTAAATAGATAGATTGTGCATATGGTCTACTCCCAATTTTGAAAATATATTTTTACAGTTAATATTTCAACTTGAAATCAATTTTAATTACGAAAATTGTAGTATCCTGTTTAAATTATACAAAACATTAAAAATATTCATTTTATCTAAAAGTCCTTTATATATAAGCTTGCTTGCTTGAATACACGTATATTATATAATTAATGTAAAGAGATTTTATTAAAGCTAGAATCGAGTACATTAATAATAAAGTAGATAGGTATTAGCGTGATGGTGATCGAGAGATTTAGTGTTTATTAATATGTCAAGTTATTTTAAAGATTAGGAGAATAAGGACCTAATTGATAGACTGAGAGAGATAAAAAGCTTGCTAGTGTGTATTAATTGTATAGATAATAATCTAATAAGCGGCAGTAATTCTGAATTGTTTAGACTATATAATATTAATTTATTTCATTAAATGTCGCGTGTACGATGTTTATTTATAAAAATAAATTATATCTGTGTGTCCGATAAGTAGAATACTGTGATAGTGAGGGTTGCGATAATTATAAAGGAGCTTTGTGTTGATTTGCGATGTGATGCGATAGTAGTTGTCTGAGAGCCGTAACTAACATACGTAGGAAGGTCGCACGATAATCTAAACAAAATATCGATAATCGATAGTATCTGTGGTGGCTGTATGTAGTTGTGTTAGTATAGTGTAAAGAAATAATATCTATATGTGGTTGTACGGTGAGAGAACCGTGATCGAGAGACGTATATGTATCGTCTCAGATGATGATATTGATACGAGAAATATCGTCATTGATAATGTGTTAAGTAAAGAGATGATTGTGAAGTGAATAGCAGAGAGTTATCTAGTTGTATATAGGAAAGTGAAGATTGTGTGGTACGCTATGTACCCAATATATATATAAGTGTTATAAAAATACTAAGTCATACAGATCATCGGATGATATTAGCAAATGTTAAAGTGTATAGAGATAAGAAGTGTCATAGTGTGTATGTATAAATGTCAGAGTGATCTATCTTCAATTTGTATAAGTATTATTGACCTATAATATTAATAGTAGTGTGTGTGTGTAATTATATATTAGTATGTTGATGTGTGTTGATAGATGTGTATTAGTGTAGTTTAGTATGATACTGCCTGCCAGATTAGGGTCGACACGTCACTATAGTTTTTAAAAAAACATACGAGATAAGACTAATACAAATTAAAATACTCTAAAATAATGAAGAGGACATTCATTGATGAAATCAAATGCGAGCGGAAAAGTATTTTATCAGTGTATATAGAAAAAATACAAAATAAATTAAAACTAACATAAACTAAATAATAAATAAATATAAAATATATATAATCAAAAAGTATCAGGAAAGATATTGGAAAAAAATAAATTATTGTTGAATTATGTAGTTGAGAGGAACGAATAAAGTAGTGTTTAACTAAGAACTAATAATGGCACATATACTTATAACAAATAGTAAAAAGTGATTATGAAAAGTATAATAAATAATTAACCAGTATAAACGAAAGTTAGAAATATACTAACAAAATTAAAACTATATTATATAATAATAGAAAAGGAAGTTGTAAATTTAATAATTCAAATATAAGTTAAAATAAATTAAATAAAAAAATAAAATGAGAAAATTAAGAATAAAAGTATTAAAGCAAAGGTAACTTACTATAAAATAATACTTATATTAATAATATAAATATAAATAAGTTACAATTAAGATACAAAATAAAATAGTAACATAAATGATATTATGTAAGTATTATTAATGTGATTAAGTATATATAGATAGGTCATGAGTATTAAATAGCAATGTAGAAAGTTGAAAAAACAGTAAATGTCAACGGTAAAGATATAAACACATTAGCGTGATAAACCTAGTAAAATTAGTTATGAAGACGATTCAAGAGGCAACAACGAGATTTCCTATAGAAAACAATTTAGCGAGAAGTAAGAATATGTCACAATTATGTTAGAAGTGAATGATTTTCATTATATAGATTGAGCCTTATTTAAAAATATAGATTAGAGGTGGAATCTTTAATTTTTTGTTTTTTTTGGAGAAATCTCGAGAAATTTAACTTATTTTGATATGTAAATTGTATTTTTTTGAGAATCTTTGTATACTACTCTGTGACATATTAGATATAACTAAAGAATATATATGCTGGTAATTTTTAAATTGGGAATAGAGTATGAAGTTTGTAAGAACGGGTAAAATATTTTAAAGAAATAAAGTTAAATTATAGAGTGTAAGGTTTAAAAGCGTCAGTATAAAACATAATGAGTTTTAAGTATTAGAGGTCTATTTAAAACAACGCGTATTTAAATCATTATAATAATTGATACGATCTGTAGGTGGTAATAAGCAGTAAGCTTGGGTGATGAACGGGGTGGATGGACACCTAAAAGCATACCTTGTAGGTCGCTGGGCCACCAGTGGTGCTTAGGTGGAGGGAGTTCACACACAAGCTCGTTATTCAACGATTGAGCGATGATGTATATTACTATATGAGAAATAGAGATAAAAGTGAATAGGTGAGGAGAGAGGTAATTAGGAATAAAATTAGTGGATGTACGAACTGTGAAGAGGCGAGTAAAAACGAGGATTAGCAAAAGATGAGAAGGAAGTGGGAGTTAAAATTTAAGAATAAAAAGGTTGGGATGTGTAGGGTAAACTGAAACTAAGCTGAAGAAAAGCAGAGATGGACTTTGGAAAGTACAAAGGTATGATATCAGGGGTGAACGAGAGTAGGGCGAGGGTAAGGGGGGAATAGTTATGAGGAAGAGGTTGTGGGAGACATTTAAGGATGTGCAGCCAGGTGAGTTCGAGATAATGTGGGTAATCATTTACAAGCAGGGGGGAAGTGGGTTTTTTATTGCGCATATGCACGCAGTGATGGAGCGAGGGAGGAGGAGAAGAAAGAGGAGGAATGAGTTAAATGAGTGTTGGGAAAGTTTCGGGGTAAATGATAAAATTGGTCTATTGGAAGATTTGAATGCAGGAGTGGGAGGGGGGGGGGAATATGGACCTTTGGGGAGTGGGAGCTTTATATATGGATCTTGTAGAGGTTGGGTGTTGAGTTATTGTTTAGTTGGGGAATTACTTGGTTTCAAATAATAAGGTTTTGTTATAAATCATTATGTAGTATTTATACTATCTAGAGTGAGATAACGGGGGGAGGGCGGTTTGGGTTGTGTGGTTGGGGTGGCCAGATACTAAGATGTAACTGTATTCTAAGAGGGGCGGGGGGGGGGATATCGGATCACCATTTGGTGGTTGCTAGGATAAAGGTGGGAGGAGTGACAGTTAGGAGAGGAGAGAGAGGTGATGTCGTTGGAGACAGTGTGTAAGCGGGAGTTTACGGAGAGGTATGGGGATAGTGGAGAGACGTGAGAGGACGGGAATCTGGAGGTGAGGGGGAGTGGAATGAACATTTAAAGAGGGCAGTAATGTGAAAAGAGGCTAGAAGGTAATGTGGAGTAAAAAGGGTGGGTGGAAAGCGAAGGATAACGGGATGTGAATGGATGGAGTGTAGGAGGTGAAGGAGGTTGGTGAAAAGGAAACAAGGAGGTCTTATGTGAAAATGGTTGGGATAGGACGACAGAAGAGCTGGGAGGAATATAGACAGGCGTTAGATTGGAAGCAACGGCACAGAGGCGAAGAGAAGAGCAAAAAGATGAGTGGTGTAGAAAGGTGACGGATAATTTTGAATCGGGGAGCAAGAAAAGGAAGAAGAAGGAGGCGTTGGGGGAGAGGATTAAGGGGGAAGATGGGGAGTGAATAGGAGGAGAGGATAGGGTGAGCAAGAGGTGGGGGGAGTAGTTTTGCTAGTTGGGTGAGGGGAGAGAGGGGAGGAAGAGGAGGGGGATCTTTGAAATTGGGGAGGGGGGGAGGATGAAATACAAATGGAGAAAATTATTAGGGCCTTGAATAAAGGAAAAAAAAGGAAGTCCCGCAGCGTCTGGATGGTTGAGAATGGAAATGTTTACAGAAGGAGTATAGGGGTGGAGGATAGACTGTAATAGTTAATAATAATCTGGAGGTGTGATTGGGAGGATGGTTGTTTGTTCCCCCTTATAAGGGGAAAGGGATAGGATGGAATGTTTTTTATTGGTGGGTGTATGGAGACTTAACGGAAGAGAGAATATGGGAAGAACAAGGAGGATTTCCGCGCGGGGGAAGCGGTGTGTGACCAGCTGTTTCACAAGCCCTTGTGAAGCAAGTTACGAAAAAGGAAGTGTATGGTGTTTTTTAGATTTAGGAAAGCTATGATAGAGGAACGAGGGGTGAATGTGGATGGGTTGGGAAATGAGAGTGGGGGGTAAAATTAGGTAGAAGGTATCAGAGCCTTCTATACGGAATACGTAGAATGTGTGAGAGACGTGTTAGAGGGAGAGTGCAGATGTTGGGGTGGTGAGAGGACTGAGGCAGGGGTGTATATTGTGACTCCGTGGCTATTCAATTTGTTATGGAGAGTGTT
>JABUQX010029158.1:32500-55542 GCA_015478945.1 Trachelipus rathkii
CAAAGTGTTTCCGAAGTGTTTGTAAACTTAGTCCAGCAGACTCATCCGCAGAAAACCCCATCCGAAGGATGTAGATACATCGTCTACCGTGGCTCAGTGGTAGTTCGACTGAGTTGCGAGGTTTAGGGCCTGGGTTCGATTCCCCGTCATCCTAGGTAGCAATTACTAGAGAAGTTCCCTCTTCCTTGAATAGGGTTATGCCCGCCACGTGTGAACTTTTAATAATATATATATAATATATAATATAAATAATATAAATAAAGATAATAAATACAACACATACACATACCTAGTACACACAGATACACATAAGTATATTATATATATATATATATATATAATGAATAATATATATATATATGATATATATAATATTATATATATATATATGCTTAGTCCCCCCCGCATCGAGATACTCCGCCACCAACGCTGGCAGAGCCCATAGATCTGTTAACTTAAGGCTATTGAAATTGCTTCTGATGTTCGCTAAAACAGGAACATGTATAATGCGATGTTTTGTGTGGTCTTTTGTTTGGGAATGAAGATCTTTGACAATAGGGAGAGAGATCGTTGAAACAGTCAAACTTGTGTTCTTAAATGGAGAGGTGGTGCCCAGAGTGGAGCCGTGGGAGCATTACCCGTGTTTGGCGATGCAAAGTTTGTTCCGTTTTAAGATTTCAGGAGGACGTCCTTGGAGTATGGTATTGTTTTGGTATATGGGGATCGTTTCTTGGGTTAATTTAGTGTGAATGTGTTTAATAATGATGGTGGGGTGGCAAGTCTGTTGTATATTTCAGAAGAGTATTCCGCTGGCGTAGCTTTTTTTCAATTAGGTGCAGGTGGTTGTTGTAGGGGTTGATCTGTTGAGAGTGATTTAATGTAAAATTGACATCTTTCATGTCATGTCATGTCATGTCATGTGAGTGATTTACTGTAAAATTGACATCTTTTCATGTCAAGATGGACCCTAATATGGAAATCTTTTGTTTCAGTCATAAGGTGGTGTATAGGTATGAAGGGGAGGCAACCGGTTATTATCCTGAGGAATTTATTTAGAACATCTAGTTTTTTAATGTTAGATTTTGAAATTGTTAGGGCCCAGGCAGACGATGTGCAATTAATTTTTATAGAAGGGATGTGGGGTTTGTCATTTTAAAAGATGCAAGATCCAGTCTATACTGTGAGTATTGGCTTGGCAATTTTCTTTCTTAAAATTGATGTATGTGGTTTTGAGTGATGTGTGGTTTGGGTGTTTGTGTTGAATTGTAATTAGAATTGGGATGTGATCTGATTAGAAAACAGAAAAGGTTTGTATGTAGTGCGGGTAACATGAATTGAGAGGGGCAAAGGTGATGTCGGGGGAAGTAGGGTCCTGGTTATGTTGTGGAGGTACTAGTGTGGGTTGGTTTCTGTTATTAAGAATACTAAATGAATGTAAATTATTTACTACTGCATCTCTTCTTGGTGTATGTGTTTGAGTATTGAGCCATGTAGGGTGATGTGCGTTGAAATCACCGGCTAATACCAAATTTTATATTGTGTCAAAGGAGATAGGTTTGGGTAATATTTGTGTGGAAGGTGTCGAGATGTGGATGGTGGTATATAATATTAAGTTGTACGTTTTTTTATTGACCTTTATTTCTAATTTGATGGTAGAAGTTTGGTCGTTTATCAAAGAATATTTGTTGATTTGAAAGTGTACTGAATTGAAAGTATTATTTATGTAAAACGTAATAAGACTGTGTGCTGGGGGTGAATTTTTAACCTGTCTAAAGGTTGTATAATTTGGAAATTCAGAAATATGTGTATTTTGTTTAATATTAGATTCTTGCATAAATGGTATGTGTTTGTCGTATTTAATTTGTGTGTGTGTGTATGTGTGTTGGAGTTCTTTGTGTTTATTTTTTATACCATCTCTGTTTAATTGAAGTATGTTGATTTAGTTGTGGGGATGTGAAATTTGGGCTTTTGCGCGTATCTCCGCATAGATGGCAGAACCGTGTTGGGGAGTGTGCATTGGGGGTTTGAAGGTTATTGAACTTCAGATGATACCATTCTTGGCAGGAGCAACATAATATTGAGGTCAGTCCTTAACCACAATGTCTATTCATTTAGGACAGGGGTATTCTCTGGGACCTGGGTTTGTTTCTATGTCACCGGCCATCAAAAGGAGTTGTGGTGAGTATGTCAAGTAATTCAGTATGAAAATTAAAATATCAAACAGATTTATCTCTGGGCCCCAGGTGATTCTGGGACTTCAATCTCGAAGATCATACTTCTACTAGTGGGCAAGGAGAGGTAAATTCATTTGGAACTTGATCCCGACAGTCCCATCCGTCCACATCTTTCAGGTAAGCTGGATTCATTACGATATATATATATATATACTATATATATATATATATACTATATACTATAATATAGTATATATATTATATATATAATAGATACTATATAATATATATATATTATAAATATATATATTATACTCACCATTCAACCTACTCTTTCGGCAGATGGAGGAGGTGAGGAGTGATCACTGAGAGACCTCCGGAACACAGAATAGAGAGTAGATCTGGCACCAACATACATTGCAGACAGTCCAGAAGTGGGTATCAAGTGAGATACTCCCTATCACCATCTCGCGTGCCTCCTCTGATCTAGTGCCTCTGCAATAGTTAAATTCTAACTCCGATGCTAGTCAACTATAATTGTATTCTATTAGCGCTATCATGGAACATATATTTTTTCTCTTCGTAATATATATATATATACTATATAATATCTATATTATATATATACTATATAAATAAATATAATATATATATATATAGTAATATAACAAAAGGTGGGACGCACGTTACCTGAGAAAAGTTTTAACGTCGTGTAATTTTTAATCGTTACAAAAAATATTACGACGTTAACGCATTAGAAGAGCTTTCGCCTCGGCGTAAGAAGGTAGCGGAAGTTAACGTTAATCGTTAACGTTAACCGTCTTACATATGTAGGAGTAGTATATTATATGTTAATTTGTTCTTTATCTATAATTATCCCCTAACAATATTAATCAAATGATATTAAGCTTATCAGACAAACTAATTAGGCCTTGACCTATAGCAGATGCTTTGGCGCTTGCGAAGATACTGTCCAAAGTCGTACAATACCCTTATTGAATGTAATACTCCGAAACCGGAGGTGTCCGGTAAAAGATTTCCCTAGGTTTCAAGTGTTAAACTTTATCATTATATAACAGCATAAACTATACAATATCACATGTCTATACATTACATCAAAGTGATAAAGAGTAAGTTGCATAGTGTCGAATATGCCACTTGCGCCCACACGAGTTACCCGCTTCGACCATGGCTCACATGACACGCGCCTTCATGCGCGCATTCCAGATGTAGTCTTCTCTAAGTGCGTGCGGCCACATCACGACAATGTGCCTATGTAGTCTCTTGAGCGTTAAAGCTTTCTGTGTTCCTGTACAATTATGCTAAGTGTTGAATCTGTAATACGATTCAACGTGCGTATGCGTTTACGATTCCAAATGTGATGCCTCCTTGTTGGCAAAAACATTGCGCGATGGTATTAGGCAACTTATGCAACTAATGGAATGCTCTTTTAAAGCAGCAGTACAGGACGGCCCAACGTGACTGTACAGGATGTGCGACGCCATAGATCAGGGCCTCGTTTGCTTCTAGTCCCAAGAACTCTCGTCGTGCGGAAGGCAATCACGAGTAATGTAAGGCTCCCTCAAACAACACGGCTGTGGAAGGTATTAAGGAAACGGTATACACATGCGGGCCATACGGTTGCAGTTTGTATATCTTTAAAGCCGACGGACTAGGCTCTGTACGTTTACCTTGCTGTGCAGTGTTAGGTCAGACGCATAACCTTCTAGCGAATCGGTGAATGGTTTAGCGCATGAGTCCACCTCTTCATTGCATCTAAGGGTAAGTGAATGGCCCTAATGTTCGTATTCTGGGTCTGAAAGATCCGCATGAACTTGTAGAACACGAACGTAATTCCCCAAAGGTTAACTTTTCTGCGCCATATCTCGACGCCAGGTCTACGGACCTTTTCTTTTTTCGCAGAAGCAACCGCGTAGGCGGGTCGCCATCTCGATATGTTACAACAATGGCTCTTTCACAATTATTAGGAGGATGAAGCGGTAAATCTTTATATCCAGACAGATGCGAATGCGCCCCTCCACATGGAGTCACATAGGGCGAGGCGTAGGGTTGGACGACTTACTCCCAGATCGTTTGGTTGGTCATAATGGTCCAGACGACAGAGCTCTATATATCTGCCCCCCCCGGTCCCCGGACTTACGCCACATCAGATTTTTCTTATGGGGGTGCCCAAAATTTAGACGCCAGAGTTGAAGACGCGCAGAACTCGAACATGCCGTCGCTTCCGATTTTACTCCGGATCTGTTAACCAATGTTTCGGGAGGAATTTGCGATCATCGGGCGCCTGAATGGTATCCCTATACGAAGGGGCCACATACTTGAACACTATTGTTAGGAAAACTCTGTTTCAATGAACCGTTCACTCTCGATGCTCATGATATGCTGCATTGATATGTTATATTTTACGCCTGTTGATAATTAAAAGCCGATTTGACAACTGGGCCTTCTTGTTACGGCATAGCGGAGTCAGTAGGTGATGCTACAGTTGCGTGACCCACCCTTTTCGCATATGAACGAGTATTGGAACCGGTATGGCTTCCAAACATCTTGCAATATAATCTATGTATGGGTGCACAGTCGAGAACAGCGGTAAATTTCAAGTCTTTCTCGATGCCGAAATCCCTGACAGACGCGGGATCACCCAAAGGGGGTGTCAAGCGGGCATACCCATCGAAGGAAGGTGGTACAGCCTCAGCCCGAAGGCGCCTCGGGCCGCAAAACCGCCTTACACCCGTCGCGGGGTGATCCCCCGCTCCAGAGGTCGCACCCTTTCAACAGGGACGCGTCCATATGGTGGTTTTTCTCGGGATGTGCTGGTGTTGCCTTCTAGATACTCTCTGCGTTATGACAACTGTTTATTCGTAAGTTAGGTATGTTATGTTAAATATTACTATATGACAATGTAAAATTAACACGGATTTGTTAGAGAAATGATGAGTCTTGTAAGATATTACTGTGTTAACTTGACGATGCATGTGTTAGAAACGTAACCCTATGTTAAGTTTTTGGTAATGTTAGGTTTACCCGGGAATTTTGCTAATGTTCTATCGCTTTATTCATTAAGTTCAAATGATGTTATTCTCGAAACGAGTGACACTTTGATTAAGATAGTGTCAAAATTCATAGTTCAAGATGCTGGAAATTCCTTTGATAGATTGGTCACTTTGTTAAGGAATTGTGTTTTTAGATTAATACACCTACCTTTGAAATATGCAGGAAGAGTGAGGGAACAATGCGAGTATTGTATGACCTGTTAGCTACTTTACCCTTTGATAAGGGGAATTTTCAGGAGCACGCCAGTGATGTGTGGTTAGACGGATGTATCATACGCGAGGTACGTGTGGAGTTTGCATGTGTCATATATTCTAGTAGTTCAGGCTTATGATATGTTAGCTTTATTGGGTAATGTCAGTTTTGTTGCGTAATCATATATTCGTAGGTCGGTATTTATAAAGAAGTTAGTTTTATGTTATGATTTATCAAAATGATGTACTCGAATTATGACTTGAAACATTGTTGTTCAATAGAATCACAGCTGTGAGTGGTGAGTGGTCCTTGACTGTTAGGGATGGGTGGTTTGCATTTACTGATCTTACATTGTATTTGACATGCTCTTAAACATCGAGTAAACTATACGCATTACTGTGATAATTTTATTCAAAGAACTTATTTTGTATGTTATGTTTAATATTTAAAAAAATTTGTTATTTTTATGGTTATGTTTGGTTAAAACTTTCTTATTTTTGCAATTATTCGCTGGGGTTTATGATATTTAGAAACAAGGTTATGATAAACTGTTGTTAAATATTACGAAGTTTATGTGAAAAAATTTTGTTACGTTACCATTTTATATTCGTTGCCAGTATGATGATTAGACGAAGATGGGGCTACATTTTGTTAAATTTTAACATGTTAATGTAAATTAACATTGATATGGTGGAGATATGCTTGAAAAAGTTGTGGATAGGTTACGTTTTGTACGAAGGGTAGGTACTTCTGTTGCAAGTGCGCAGTTTGTTAATGTAGTAGTCTTATTCATACGTATGGTTGTTAGGTTTGTCGTTGTCATTATATTTTTAGTTAGGGTTTATGTTATGATAGCTTTATTAATGTAAAAACGTTGTTACGTTAGCATATATTCGATGGTTAGTATATAAAGAACTTATTTTTGTGATTATGTTTACCGAAATGATACTCGAAATGTGAACATGAATCAATAGATCAATAGATCAAAACAGGGTCCTGAGGGAGATGGAAGGGTGCGGTAGATGGTTTGATTTACCGATTACTGATTTACTGCTTTAAACCCAGTAAAACTATTACAATTTACTATCGATATTTTTATTCAAGAAGTTTGCATTTTTTGTATGTTTGGATAAAACTTTGTTAGTTATACAGTTATTCATCGGGTCTGCATGATAATTTGGGACAAGGTTATGATAAATTTTGTCTAAATATTATTGTGTTAATGTAAAATTAACGTTAATATGTTTAGAGATATGCTTGGGAAAAGTATGAATAGGTTACGTTTTGTATGCCATGTTAGTTACTTCACTGGTGTTAAGTGTGGAACTTTGTTAATGTTATTAATTTATTCGTGACGTAAGGGGTGTTAGGTTGTCGTTGTACATTATATTTTCAGTTCAGTATGATGTTATGTTAGCTTTATTAATGTGAACATTTTGTTACATATATTCGTTGGTTTAGTATATAAAGAACTCCATTTTTGTTGCTATGTTTATCGATGATAACTCGAAATGCGGACGTAAATCAACTGGTGTTAATGCAAAATTAACTTGATATGTTAGAGATATGCATGAAAGTCTGAATAGGTTACGTTTTTGTAAGGTTGTTAGTTAGCTATCGTTTACTGTGCTAAGTAGTGGAACTGGTCTAATGTTAGTTAGTGCATTAATCACATGCGCTCAGATGTATGACTCATTGTGTTACGTTTGTCATTGTACATTATATTTCTTTAGTCAGATGATGCTATGTGAGGCTTTGATATATGGAAAGATTGATTCCGTTAGTGGATTCATTTAATGTTGTACATAAATAGAACTTGTTTTTATAATTACCTTTAGGCGAAAATGATTACTCGAAATGTGATTGAATCAATAGACACTAGATCAAAAGGTCATGGATTTGGTGGGTAGGCAGAGTCGGGGATATGTGTTACGGTTGGTGATTGATAAGCTTGACTTACGTTGATTTAGCTGCTATTAAATTCCCGGTAAACTATTACATGGATTTACTATGACCACGTATTTTTATCAAAGAACTTATTTTTATGTTATGTTTGGAAAAACTGTTATTTTTTAATTTTATATGTTGGATAAAACTTTGTTATGTTGTCAATTGTTATGTTTGGGGATTATGATATTTAGGTAAAGTTATGATAAATTTTGTTGTGTTACTATGATAATGTAAAACTTTGTACGTTAGCATATATGTCGTGTGGTCTGTATGATTATCCGACAAGGTTATGATACATTTTTTGCTAAATGTTACGTGTGTCAATGTAAGATTAATGTTAATATTGTTAGATTTATGGTTGAAAAAATATGAATAGTACGGTTTATCATGCGCATGTTAGTTACTTACGGGGTTAAGGTGTGGAACTTTGATAATGTTAACAGTTTCTTCGGGCTTAAGGTGCTTTATCTCGGGTTTGTCCTTTGTACATTATTTCCTAGTTCCATTTATGCCATGTTGGCTTTATGATTGTGGATACCTTATTTACGTTGAGTATATTCGTTTGATCAGTATGATATTAGTTAACAAATGTTGAGCAGTGTGATTAAATTTTTGCTAAATGTTCCTGTGTCAGTATAGTTAACGTTAATATGTTAGAGATAGCTTGAAAAAAGTAGTATAATAGGTTACGTTTTGCATGCAATGTTAGTTACTTTACCGTTGTTAAGGAAAACTTTGTTATGTTGACAGTTATTCGTTGGTCTGTTGTGTTAGGTTTGTCTTAGTACATTATTTTCTTAGTTCATGTACGCTATGTGTAGCTTTATTGATGTAGAAACCTTATTACGTTACCATGTATTCGTTGATCAGGATGATAAATAACCAATGTTGTGATAAATTTTTTGCTAAATGTTACTGGGTCAGTGTAAGATTAACGTTCATATGTTAGAAGATATGCTTGAAAAAGTAAGAATAGGTTACGTTTGCATGCTATGTTAGTTACTTTACTGGTGTTAAGTGTGGAACTTTGTTAGATGTTACAGTTTATTCGTGTGAATGGGTGTCTTTGCTACTTAATTTCTTAGTTCATGTTACGCCATGTTAGCTTATTGATGTGGATACCTTATTACGTTTAGGAGTATATTCGGTTGATCAGTATGAAATTAACAAATGTTGTCTTGAAATCTTTGCTAAATGTACTGTTCAGTGTAAGAATATACGTAATATGTTAGGATATTTGCTTGAAAAAGTTTATGTTGAATAGGTTACGGTTGCATAGCAATGTTAGTTACTACGGCTAAAGTGTCGGAACTTAACTGTAATTGACAGTTTATTGAGATCTGACCCACTATGTTGTGTAAGTTGTGTTAGGTTTTGTCTTTGTACATTATTTCTTAGTTCATGTTAAGCTATGTTAGCTTTATTGATGCTGGAAACCTTATTACGTTAGCATTACTTTCGCTGCTCTGCATGATAATTAGATAAGGTTATGGTAAATTTTTGTTAAATATACCATGTTAATGTAAAATAAACATTTGTTATGTTAGAGATAGCCTTGACAAAAGTATGAATAAGTTTTAGCGGTTTGAAATTCTGGTAGACTTTAATATTTTATTTTAAGAGATTTTGGTTATAACTTTAACAGTTTATTCATGTGTAAGGTGTGTCAGTGATTTGTCGTTGGTACGCTTATTCATAGTTCAATTGATGCTATGTTAGCTTTTTAATGTGAAACTATGTTACGTTAGCTTATATTCGTTTGTTAGTATGATAAAGAACTGTGATTTTATGTTATGTTTAACCAAAATGATTATCGAAATGTGACTTGAATCAATAAGATCAATTAGATCGATGACTTGAACAGGAGGGTGGCAGGATGATGGTTGATTACTGATTTTACTGATTTAGGGTATGAACCGACCGGGGCCCGGCCCCGGCCAATACCATATCTAGGAAAAACCGCGGGGTTTTCTACCGGGGTTAACTGTAATTTACACTAAATAATAAGGGTTAAATCAAACAAAGTTTAAAAAATATAATTTTTAAGTTTCCATTACTCCTGTTATAAATTGATGCAAAATATAAAAACATACCTTAAATATAATCAACTTTTTTTTGGTATTTCACTATGATTCAATTAAAAATTGCGGCCAATTATAATTTTTCCGTAGTTTTTAACATAAAATATTCGAATTTGATTATCAAACGAATTCGGAAAGGAAATAAATATAAATTGTTTAAAATATTAATGTATTATTCTATTTAAAGTAAAAGAAATCAAGGAAAAATCAAATTATTTGTCAGAAATCTCTTTTCAAAATTTATTATTTAATTGAATTAATAGTATATATATATATTATATATATATATATCATATCTTATATATAGTAATATAATATATATATATATATATATATTATAATATATATATTAGATAATATATATATAATATATATAATATATAATATATATATATTATATACTTACAGAGGAAGCCCTTGGATTCATTTTTTAGTGCTATGCTTTACTGTCACTCATTATATTAATCTAATGTACACAAATAAAAAATATTGTTAAGGACACTTTTTTATTTTTTTTATGAAAATAAATATTTAAACAAGGAAAAAGCTAATTTTCGTCCCGACACGCGAGACCTCTTCGGGCTAAGGGACTGGATTTCTTCTTGATCTTCATCAGTTTCAAGTGTTTTTCAGTTGGTCTGCTATTTTCATCATGAAACGTTTGAAAATTTTGATGTTTTCGAAATTCATTTTGTATAAAATCTATGCTTAAACTTCACCGGGATGCTTTATTGTAGTGTACTATTGACTAAATGCAAAAGGATTCCATGATTTTTGCGATGGTTCGTGTGATTGATATTTTTATATTGTTGATATTGATAGAGTGGCCTGTATTACGCCTATGACTGTTAAAGCTGAATTTTTGCTGTCCTTGTGCAGGTCATCTGTTATGTTGATTCTTTTCTTCTTTGCAAATCTATGGTTTCACCTATTAATGTTTTATTGCAAGTATTGCAGGGATGTGATATAACAGCTTTAGGGAGATTTTCTTTTCGTTTGGGGGTTTGAGAATGTTTTTTTATAAGGTGATGTTATTTGATGGAATGTGAGCGGGTAATAATTAATGAGATTAATGAGCTGTTTTAATAAATGAAACGGGAAGGGCCAATCTCTCATAACAACATAACTTCTTTCATTTTGATGGCAAATATTACAAACACATACTTTCGGCCTGAGTATGGGATCCCCACTGTCTCCCATTCTCAGTAATAACACAGTAACATATATATGGAACTGCAGCCTTTCATGATTTTTTAACACACCCTTAATTTTAAACAATAGTAATAATTTAAAAAAGTAGATTAAATTTGTGTCTCCCTCCCTCACAACACCAACCCTAATGATGTTCTAAACTATATTAACTCTAATCATCCTTCAGTTCAGTATACGATTAGAAATGCCTTCCAACAAACTCTATTCCCTTCCTCTTGTCCTTAACTTCTGAATTCACCAAAAGGATTGCAATGTACTTAAAAATAGAAAACCTACATTCGCACCAAAAACTATATACATTAGCTATCTAATCATTCCCCCAAACACAAATTAGCTGTTCTGTCATCCTATTTCCGTGCCTTTTGTCTATGCTCATCCCCCCTCTTCTAGCACAAGAAACAAAATACATCCACAATACTTTCGAAATCACTTTTTACTATCCTGAGTTTTTGGTCATCAAAAAGCAATTTTACAAAAGCAAAAGAGGACTATAGACCTTTCCCCCGAAAATGAGCAACACTCCTTTTACCAAATTCCTCAATTACCATTATATTCGTTAAAACAAATTATTACCAAAAAATATTACCCTCATTTCATCAAATAACATCACCTTAAAAAACATTCTCAACCCCCAAAACGAAAAGAAAAATCCCCCAAAGCTGTATATATATCACATCCCCTGGAATACTTGCAATAAAACATATATAGGTGAAACCATAGGTTTGCAAAGAAGAAAAAATCCAACATACAGATGACCTGCACAGGACAGCATAAATTCAGCTTTAACAAGTCATAGCGTAACACAGGCCACTCTATTAAAATAGTCAACAATATAAAATGATGATCCAGTAAATATCAATCACACGAACCATCGCAAATCATGGAATCCTTTTTGCGATTTATAATAGTAACAAACTACAATAAGCAGTCCCGATGACAGTTCTAAGATAGATTTCATTACAAATGAATATCTGAAAAACATCAAAAGTATCTTCAACAAACACCATGAGAAAATAGCAGACCAACTGAAACACCCTTGAACTGATGAAGATCAAGGAAGAAATTCCAGTCCCTAGCCTGGAAGAGTCTCGCGTGTCGGGACGAAAATTAGGTTTCCTTTTTTAAAATTTATTCATTAAAAAAAAAGTGTCTTTAACAATGTTTTTTAATGTTTGTGTACATTTAGTAATAAAACGAAGTGACAGTAAAGCATAATACTAAAAAGAATCCAAGGGCTTCCTCCCTAAAGTAAATATATCACTACGACAAAGTATGTTCCCTAAATATATATAAATATATATATATAATATATATATATACGTACATTAATATATATATATTATATATTAAATACTATATTATATATATATTAGATATATAGATATTATTATATTATACATATCTATATAATAATAATATATAATATATATCATATATATATACTATATAGTATATATATATCATAGTATATATATTATAGTAAATATATATATATATTATATATTATATATTTTAATACAATTTTATTCTTCTAGAAATCAATTATTTTTCTAAAAATTTCTTTTCGAAAACATATTATAATTGAATTGATATTAAATGTGATCCTCTTTTTATAAGTTTAAATATTAATTAATTGAAATATATTTAATTTTCATCCCTATAGTCTTTAAGCCGACTCTTCAGTGCTTTTGAACCTACATATTTCAATTTTTAGCTAACCCCGGCCCCGCCCCGGCCCCCGGCCCCGGCCCCGGCCCCGGCCCCGGCCCCGGCCCCGGCCGCCCGGCCCCGGCAAAATTCCCGCCCCGTCAGCGTTCCCCATAAGTTTTTAGGCTGCTTATGCTTATGAAACTTGTCTACATTTAGAAAAAATCTGACTTAAAATTTTATCAAGACGAAATTAGGGATCAAGTAGATCAATAGATCCAATAGATCACGGATGGGACGATGAGGGTGGTTGGATGGTGGTTTGATTTACTGATTTACTTGATTATTAGGGTTGTAAAAGATAGAAAACTTAGCAAAACACTTCTACCCTGATCAAATGTTTTAATCTATGTAAAACATGACAATTTTAGGAAAAAAATATATACAAAATAACACTAGAATCAATAGATCAATAGATCAATAGAATCACGACCGGACATCGAGGTGTGGTTGGATGGTGGTTAGACTTTACTGATTTACTGGATTTAGGAGTAATGCTGAAACATGACAATTTTAGTAAAAGGATGACCTGAATCAACAATTCAATAGATTAACTAGACGTCATGGAAGGGTGTGAAGAGGCAGTTAGGTGTTAAAAGATTTCACTGCTTTTAGGGATATGTATAGGCTATTTGGAGGATCTTAGTAAAAATATGCCTGAATCAATAGATCAATAGTGATCAATAGATCCATAGATCAATAGATCACGGAGGGACGAGGAGCGTGGGTGGTGATGCGTGCTGATTTACCTGGATTTTACTGATTAGCGCTAGGGTATGTAAACGTAAATTTTTACGTTGATATAAACATTAAAAGAATAAGAAATTTTATTTATTATATATTTATTTATTTGATTTTTATTTATTTGCTTTCTTGATGGTTCTGAAACCAGTATTTTCTGAAATCTACAGGACCAATAACAACTTGATTATTGTTATACGGAGACTGTTTATTAACCCTTTTTTCTGGGGCCAAAAAAAACCGCGAGTGGCTCCAGCACCGGGTGGCCGGAACCAACTCATCAAGATTTCGTATACCAATTCTTTCTAGAAATTACACTCTGAATCCTCCCACCAAATTTCAGCCTTCACGAACAACACTTCGATTTTTTAATGGGAGGTAGGAAGTCCCCCTTTCGGTGTGGACCTTGGAGCGTACTTCGTCTAACGACGCGAGGTTACGTTATTCCCCAAACGCCCATCACCCCCGCGCGACAAGCGAGGCTTGAGGAAGAGGTACAGAGTTTGACAGAGATTACCATTAGTCTCAAACTCTAGCCAGAGCGTGAGGTGAGACGGAGCAAGCTTGCGGCTTGCGGTGTGGTGCGGTGCGTTTGCGTGCGGTGCGGAGCAGTGGAGAGGCTGAACCGACGCTGAAGGACACGCAGAAGGGTTTAAAAAAAACAACTCAGAAGTGATCCCTTCGGGATCACTTCTTCGATGTAATTAAGTAAAATAATAAAATAATAATAATAATGATAAATAATACATAATAATTAATAATGATAATAATATAATAATATAATAATAATAATAATTACAGAAAAACAGACCGGACAGACAGACAGACCGAAGGTCTGTCTGACCTCCAGGTGCGTCGGTCTGGTCAAACCCCAATTTAGGCCTACTCTCCATCCGCACAACGGGTAGCGCAATATTGACGTCGACCCTCGGGGGCGACCCCCTCTACTAACTATCCTAGAGACTTAGAATTTACCCTGTTTCGAGCTTAGCCCATATATAGATTATATTCAAGTTTAAGAAGCCAATACCTCAATTCCTTCATATCGAAAAGGGTGGGTTCGACCAAAGCTGTAGCATCACTCTCGGAGTAGGTAGTATATTATTGTAAAAACAATAGGATATGTCAACTTAGAATAGTTTAATACAAATATGAATTTTTTATAAGTCACTAACGCTTATCGCAGGACTACATTCTTATTATTTGTTCACTAGTCGCAAAAGAAGCAAAGCAAAGTAACAACGAAAGAAAAGGTTAATAGACTGATTGAACGGGCAGCAACAGCCACAATCTCTTTCTTCTTCCAGGCGAACCAATAAGAATATTGAGAATTACAAGCAAAAAGAAAAAACGTCAAACCCCCCCCCATTTTTTTCTAAACGATAATAACCGTGTTAAGAATAAAACACATTTTGAGCCATTGAGAGGAGGTTTATGGAAAATTTTGAGTAAAATAAAGCTTGTGTTCATCAAAATCGTAAATCTAAATACAATTTAAAAATCTCTAAGATAAGAATATATTTTATAAACTCGTAAATTAAAGTAACGATTAGAACGGATGTAGGGGAAAAATTTAACTCGTTAATAGTCCGTTACTTCTTTTCGTAAATTACGAAAGCGTTAAAGTAACGAAAAATTAACAGTTATTACACGTATTAACGCTATTAACGCGTTAATACCCACCTTTGTATATACGTATATATATATATATATATATTATTATATATATAATATATATTATATATATATAGTAATATATATATATATAATATATACTAATATTATATAATATACTATATATATAATATCATATTATATATATATATATATATATAGTAAATATATATAATATATAATATACTTATATTTTATATAGATATATTATATTATATATATATATATATATAGTATATAGTATACTATATATATAATATAATATACTTACTATCACTACTATATATATATATATATATAGGATTATAATTATATATATATATATAGTACTATATATATATATATATATATATATATACTATATTTATAGTTTGTGCATGAACTATGCAATATAAACTATAAAAATAATGATAAGTTAAAAAAAAAAATGCAGCGTGAACGGCAGGCCGGTGTTTTTGGCGCGTGCGTCATAAAAAAACGTTCGATTCCCTTTTCCGGAGAACTTCAGATCAAAAAAAAGCTCGTTTACATTTCTATTAATATTTTATTAGTTTTGAAATAATAAAACAAAAGAAAAGAAAACAAAAAAAAAAAAGAAAAAGAAATTTCCTTAGTCATTAATTTTTATGATTAAGAAGTTTTTTTTTTTTGCTTTTTTTTTGTAAAATTTCATAGCCTGCGATGTTGAACTACTTGAAGCTTTTACCTATTACCGATAATTTTTCATATTATAGATGCCAATGTTATTCGTCACACATACAACACACACGCACAGCGCGCACGCGCACACACACATATAATATAATATATATATATTATAGATATAGATATATATATATATATATATATATATATATTAATAATTATAAAATATAGCTCGTTAGAATGGTAAAGACATATACAGTTTATATTATATATATATATATAATGGTTATATATATATTTCTTTCTGACCTATCGATATTTAAGTTTTAACATCTCCTTTGATGTTCATATATCCATAAAACCCAAGCTAACCAGAATTAAATTTATTATAGGAAACCGGCACCAATCAATATATATATAATATATATATATTATATATTATCATATAATATATATATATTAAATAGTTATATATATATATATAAAATATATTATATATATATATATATATATATATATGTAATTATATATATATATATATATATAAATATATAATATATATATATAAAGATGGACTTTATTCATTGAGTATATTTGGACCACCTTTCAAAATATCTACGTGTATATATAAATGAAGGTACATAATTTTTTTACTGTGTGTTCGTGAGGTTGCGATATTTTGTTCCAGATTTTTCTGAAATTATGAATTTGAAGGATTAAATTATTCTAAATTTGTGAGAATGATTATATCGTGTTAGTAATGCTGCAACATTTTAGTTTGATACTAGATAAAAGGTTTGTAGAAGGTGTCACAAAGAATGTGAAATAACCCAAAATAGGAGAAAAGTTTAATTTTATTGTTCTAGTAAACATTGTGGCTCGAAGTATACGGTTCTCCCAAATATTATTTTTTTTCAAGATATTAGAGATTTCCTACACTGATGCCTTTTTAATTATGTATTTCTTTGTACATAACGAAACAGTTCCAAGGGTAGTAACCTATTTAGATGACAGTGAACCAACAGTTATAGATTGGATTAATTTAATAGGTTTAATGTATATATATATGGCCAGCCTCCGAGAAAGAAGCCACAATTCCATATTCAAAAACACTACAATAGCTAACAGGGAAAAGGAATACATTTTTGGAATTCCGGTAAAATTTGGTTTTGGAATAAACAAAATTAAAAAAATAAAAAACAAAAATTGCTTTTTTTGGGGGGGGGAGCGATCGAGGCCGGCGGGGGACTGTATTATATAATTTTGCTAAAGGATTACAACGGCAATGTAGGGCTACGAGCCGACGGGGAACACAGGAGGGGACCGTTTTCCATACCCCGTAGCGGAGGGGCGGAGCCCCGCGACACCCCAAATACCAAAGAGGCGGTGGGGGGTTCCGGACGGATTTAGTGGACCTCCAAAGCCGGTAGTTCCCCGGAAGGACGAAGACCCCGACTCCCTGCCATCGGTGGCGGTTCTACCCTTGGGGATCATTCTTTAGTTTAAAAAAAAACAAAAATTTACTAGTAATCTATTTATTTTTAACGAGTAACCGTGATAAAAACTCTGTCTATATTGGTGCTTTCTACTCTTCTCACTTTCATTTATTTGACTATAACTTTTTTAACATTTTCCGCACTAAAATATGACCAGCATTCCAGCAATGTATTCCTGTTCTCCCGGCAGCTGTTGTAGTTCGGTATAAATGTGAATTCTGTCTCGTCAAAGAGGCTGACACAGCACACACAACTATATATACGCTTATATAGTAATATATACTATACTATATATATATATATTATTATACTATACATATATATCTAGGGTGGTAAAATATTGTAAGATTAAAAATTGATTATGTATACAATGTTAATATATAACTATATATATATATATATTATTAGATATATATATAATATAATCGATGTCGATAAATATCGGTATCGATATATATTTCGAATATCGAAATCGAAGGTCAGAAAGAAACTTAAGTTTACCATATATATAATTATATATAGTATATATATACTATAGTCGATACGTTACCAATTATATGCTCTCTATGACCCTCCATCCTAATTATAGTAATCCACACAAACCTATACCAGTAGGTCACGTACGCCTACCGGCGTTATATTTTCAGTATCCTGACTGATACTACATGATACTAGGCTCCCCGCTATATATATATATATATATATATATAAAGCCGTCTACAAGATATAATTATAACCGTAATTTTCATATTACTAATAATAAAATCATATTTTGATATTATTATTATGATTTGATATTGATATTATGATATTTCTTAATCTCGTGGTATATCGAAAAAATATATATCCTAATCAGTAATTGCTATTATCAAATAATTCCTTATTCTTACATAAAAATATGTTTTGTTTTTCCTCACTTCTTCGCTAGATGTTATTACTGATAAATATCATTAATTACTCAAAACACCTCTTACACAACAGAGATAGGGATTCACCACAATTTAAAAATTCATTCAGAACTTTACTAATATTATGAAATAAATCATTATAAAAGAAGAAAAAAATTACTTAGAAAAACCATGAAATCAGTTTTAATTCGTCTAACATATGATAGAGACTCGCACTTAAATATAGGTAATCCATTCTGTTGAATATATTGCTATTTCATAAGAATCATGATTATCTCAGCCCTATTAAGAAGGCCTTGTGGGAGTAATTAGAAGATGCTCTATGACATCATCCAGGATCAAATAATTTTACATTAAAAAAAAAGTCTTAATTAAAATAAGTTTCTAAAAGTATTCATAGTTTATCAATGATTTTAAAGAGTCAACCATCACCAGTGTTAATCTATTAAAAAATCATACGTGAGCCATTGAAATGATAATACCAATTATAATATCTATGGTTATATTTTGAGTGCTTTAGATAAGAGAAATTGAGTCTATTTATGTACAACGTGGATTAAAGGCCCAAAATTATAGATCAAAGCAACAATTATGGATTGTTGTAGACAAAAACTGTATGTTTATCTGAGGCACTTTAAATATATCATATTTACACTGATACAAAGGAAACCGAATCTGTTATAATTAAAACCTTTAATTTTTAAATACGCTCTTGTTTCACTAAAAAAATGTAATCGTAAATGAATTTATAATATGTAAATAAAAGTTCTCTTCTTATGAAATGCAGGGTCTCAAGCGTAATATAATTTTTTATATGAAGGAATACACACTATCTATAAACTTCAATGTTCTACCCGAATTTCTTAACTTAAATTATCACATGTAACATCTATCTTCTGAAAATACCTCCAAAGATCTATTACTGTCCTAAAAAAATTTCCCATTTAGATAAGCAAGCGAGTTGACAATGTATAAAGAGAACCAAAGAATTAGAGATTTTTAAGAGGAGATGACAGTAAAAATCGAGTAGATGAAAAGCAGTTGTATTCACCCGTTCCTATTGGATACTTATAATACATATTAAAGAACTTCCAAAATCGTATTATTCTTTTGACTTGCAGCAAAAACTCTAAAATTTTGATAGTCCATTGCTAAAGCACTTAAGAAAAAGAAACTCAATAAAGGTTAATAATGAACAAGTATACTAAGTTGTGTTAAATGAATTATACTGCATCGTATTGGAGGTAATTCAATCCTCCCATCATTTACATTACCTACTTAGTAGACAAATTTTTGATTACCTTCAGAATAAAATAGGTGAGCACTTATAGACATTATTGTGAGATCAAGGACAATTACATTGTTAATTGATATACAAAAAAATATTTATTAATATTAAATGATTAAGTTATAATTTAAAAAAATCACGAAGAAACTATTCGCATTATGATTCAATGAAAAAGGGTGATTCATATTAAAGAGTCACTCCATGGAAGCCATCAGTAGGAAGTATTTGATAAAATATCTTTCTAATGAAAGCATTAATAGAAATAATTGTTATTAACTATTCTCCAAGGAAAGAATCAATAGGGAGTCTTTTTATTAACGTTACCCTGGTAGGAATTATCAAAATTCTTCAAGTGAAGTACGTGATTGTCCAAGTAATGTTTAAGAACCCTAGTATAAAGACTTAAATTTAGAAATTATTAAAATTAATAATGCCTACTATGCTCGCCTTACAACATCGAGGGTATAAGGTTGTCATTTTAGATAAGGAAATTTATACCTCTTCAGATTATTATCTTCAAATATAAGTATATACAATTAAATTTTTAAATTATGGGTCTTTTGTGCAGTTAAAATTATTAAATGATGAAAATTGTAGCTGCTATCCTATTTCGATTTAGTTAGCTTGGAAAATTTAGATATTAGTTTTAAAGGATGAATAAACTGTGTCGGTAAACGGACAAAGAATAAATAATTTTTAAAATAGTGTGTTCAAGCTAGCAATAAAAAGTATATATAAGATTCAAGTGTAGATTCCTGGATATAACCTAATCATTATATAATGATCTAATGCCCCACTATATATATTGCTTATACTAAATATACATGCTTAAATATCTCTTTGTAGGAATTAAATAAGTATAATTATTAAATCACATACTCAGAATATTTATGTAATTAACATTAAATGAATGGGTAGGCGCTGTAACTGATTTCCTATTAATAGACATGGGAGTCATAGAAGAGGCTATCTAATCTCTCCTCACTTCTCTTGTGATGTATTCATCCTTAGAAACAATGTTCAACTCCTACTTCTTAAATCATGAATCGTTGGTAGTATCCGATCTGGTAAAAAATTTCGACTGAATGATTGCACGATAAATGCTTTAAATAATTTAATTTGATAACTGTCCATCTTGTTGCTTCACTTGTTAGGTTGTAT
The DNA here is from genome assembly GCA_015478945.1 of Trachelipus rathkii. Lineage (NCBI taxonomy): Eukaryota > Metazoa > Arthropoda > Malacostraca > Isopoda > Trachelipodidae > Trachelipus > Trachelipus rathkii. The sequence goes on from JABUQX010029158.1 coordinate 52,805, forward strand.
CATTAACTATAAGACATGTGTAAGTACTACATTGCTGAATATGAAAAACCTTATTTTAATGTTACATTTTTCCCCTGAGAAGAGGAAAAAACTGGCCCCTCAAATAATATCATGTGGATGATAGGACTTATCAAAAGACCTTTAAAACTTAAAATAATATTAGGTTTCTAATGAGTATACGCTATTGGTAATAACAGATCTAGTTCCATTCTCCTCTTTTCAAGAGTCAATTTATTCAATTTTAGATCAATGCAATCTAAATTGGGAAACTATTTTTTCCTGTCGATATATAACACAGATCGAGTAGAGCTTCATGGAAAATTAAAGATCAGTTTTGGAAAAACCATTATATTCACATCTAGTCTGAAGCTGTCAAGATTATTTATCTTGAGTCGTTATTGGTTTTTCTAATCCTTCTATTAATGGAGGGCGACTCTAATCTCTCCTGAATGCAAAGTTATTATAGTTTAAAAAGATCAGGTTTGTTCTCTTCTGATAGTTAGCTTCTATTCACTAAACTTCTAGGTTACTAGTGGAATAGGAAAGAGGATTTAGCTAATTCCTTAAAGGAAGGATAATTAGATAAGAATTAGATAAGATGGAGATTTAGAAATCAAAGTTTTATTCAAAGTATTTTTGATCCTGTGGGCTTTATTGCTCCTTTGGCTTTTAAACTTAAGCCTAATCGAAATTCTGGTAGTGAAAGAGACAGTAAATTTAACCATATAAAATGCCAAGATTGATTAAAAGGCCAATCCCTATTTTTGTAAGTATATTATATTCCTAATAAAACCTAGTCACACATAGCCCTAATGAACTTTCGCTCGAATAATTCGTTAGAGATGCATCCAATCCTGACTTATCTTTCTTTACGATTCCCAAAGGACATCTAAAAATTACTCATAATTACAGACGATCCTTTTTTTTTGTGTTCTTTTTTTTTTTTTTTTTTTTTTTTTTGTTTTTTTTTTTTTTTTTTTATATGTTTTTTCTTTTTTTTTTTTTTTTAACACATAAATCTTCATGTCGAGTTACGGTTTTAGGTCGGAATATGAATTTTTGTGGAGGAAAGGATGAATATCGGGGTATTAGTCAGCATTAGACTCAACTTTATCTATCTGATTGGTGATGGAGCCAAATCCACCTTAGGGATGAGATCTGCAATTTTTAATTATATGAAGAAGCTATTTAGAGGAGAGGAAAAAATCTTGTTCAATTTTAAAATTTTAACGAAAATAAAAAAGGAAGTTATACACGATAATCGTATTTTCCCCTTTATATAATTGCTTTTATGTAGAGTGGTTGCTTCATTGCTGGGGTATATTAGTATTATATAAGTTATATTTTCTATACTTAAATAATCCTATACCCCATAATAATATAATTAATAGTGATGGGAGGCAATTGATGAAATTGTTTGCCAGAGATGACGAATTAAAACGCACTAAATTTTTTTCTTGCTTCGAATGTCCAAGGATGACAGTATTATAGTTGATAAAAATAGCGAGTATATTAAGAAAAATATTATATCTCTCTCTCTCTCTCCTCTTACTATATATTATATTATATTTATATATATTTTATTTTATATTATTTATTTAGTGTTGAAATACAATTCATATATGGTTACTCATTATTTATTATCTTTAATGAGATAGATAAATTGCGTATATCTATATATCAAAAATATACTTATATTAACAGGTATATTCGTACAAGCTGGTTATTGGTCATACTTAAAGCTTACTATTCTTTCCCATTGTGTCTTATCCTTCTGCTCTCGCAAGAATTTTACACCGGAGCCCCGATGTGGTAGTTGGTGTTTAATAAAATTATCTTCATAACTTTACATAATTAGATTTTAAGTAGTATTTACGTCAATTTTTCATATAACAATATGACAACATGAGAACCATTTTGATGGAGTGAGAGCTTTCTATTCGTACTTTCAAGAAATAACAGCAAGACATCAATGGAGAGTCGAGGTAACAGAGTAGACTCGGTTTGTCCTTAAATGAAGACTTCTCCTTTGTCTATCTCTGTTGAGAGTCAGTTTCTATTTTACATTATAAAAAAGTCAAATTAACAATTACTCAACCTTTCATCATAATTGAATCTGTTAATCATACTGTAAATGTCATATGTCTCTAAAAATTTCCATTTTTTCTTAAATAAAAAAGAAAGGTTCCTCTGTTCAACAATAATTCTGAAACTTTTTTAATATCTCATATAAATCATATCGGTATTTATCTAATTCATATTCCTATAATATAGGCCTCATAGCTCATCGTAAATTACAGTTATTTATTCTTTTAACGAGTCTCAAATAATTTTAAGATAAAAATCTACTCAAAATAATATCAAATATTTATACATTAATTATTTCTGTTATAAATATTTAAATGATATTCAATGGTAAATATTGTTTATATGTAATATAATATTATCGTAAGTATAATGAGAGGGTCTGAAGTTCTGGAGTTAACATTAGGGTAATTGAAAACTTTATGAAAACTTTACAATGTATGATATGATTAATCATAAATTTATAATTATATTAATAGGATTAAATCATAAGTATAGACAATATAATTATAACACTTATACAAAATCGTATTTATTTCACTTTATCAAAAAGGTCCATTCGTCACCGACAGAGGTATATACAAATTCACACATATCATAGAGCGTGTTGCCTATATAGTATCACCATAAACTAGTTTTGATCGGAGTGTCTT
>JABUQX010029159.1:0-50000 GCA_015478945.1 Trachelipus rathkii
AGGATTTGGTAAACTGTTTCTGAGATTACACTGAGCTTGGCAGTTTTTTGACGAAAGATTTGAATGCCTTCTTGAGAGAATGGCGGAGCTGTCTTATCGAGAAACGAGAATTTTCTGATACGTTGAGAAGCAGACCGAATATACAAAGAAGAAAGCAAAGGTACAATTATATATATATTACTATATATATATATATTATTAAATATTATTATATATATTATATTATATATATATATTATATATATTAAATAAATATATTATATAATTATATATATATTATATCTATATATATGATATATATATATATATATATATATATATATATACTATATATAATATATATTAATATTAATATATATATAATATATATATATTTATATATATATTAAATAAAAAAAATAATATTTTTATAATATAGATATTATAATTATCATCGTGACAATTCAAACAATGAGGTACAACTTTGACATAATACCCTGAATTGGTTCTGCGATAATCCCAAGGATAAAAAGAGTTGAAAGAAAAAGTTTTTTGAAAAGAAATGATTCGTTTTTCAAGAAAATGAGTAACCCTATTGTGGATAAAAATGCCATAAACTTTGTATAATCTTCCTAATATCTGCTATAGTTGAGATATATTGGAATGGGTTGATTATAAGCTGTGTATTACGGTGATGGAAAAGGCATGAAAATAAAGGACATGAGTCTAAAGAATGTTTAATTATAGTCTCTCTCTTCCTCTCTCTCTGCTCTCTCTCTTTCCTTCCTTCCCCCTCCTCTCTCTCTCTTCTTTCTCTCTCTCTCTCTGCTCTCGTCTCTCTCCTCTCTCTCTCTCTCTCTCATCGGACAATTTTTAAAACATTGATAACTTGGAAGTAAGGCTTAGCGAGTACTGGATTTTCCGCGTGGCACCGCACCGTACCGCACCGCACCGCACCGCACCAGGAGCTTGTGCACCAGCACCAGCACCACACCAGGAAACTGAAATTACTTGTCCAACTCTACATGAAAGTGAATAATAATTATTAGGCTAAATAATATGATATAGAAAAGCTGAAAAGTAAATCACATTAAATACTAGGAAGCATTAAAGTTCTGTCTATCTATCTATCAATTATTTTACCACAACCTCTCTCTCTCGTCTCTCATCTCTCTCATCTCTCTCTCTCTCTCTCCTCTCTCTCTCTCTCTCTCTCTCTTCTTCTCTTTCAGCTCTCTCTCTCTCACTGAATAATTTTTTATAAAAATTTTTTCTTTCAAAATGTCTTTTTTAAAAACCGAATCAGCATAAAAGGACAACCACTTCTACGACATTCACAGAAATAGTTCTTAATGGAATCTACCGAAAATTTACTCACTTTCTCAGAGTGATTTAGGGACTAGCCCAAATGGTCGACAGGGAAAGTGGTCGACACGCCGTAGGAGTTAGGATAGGTTAGGTTAGGTTAGGTTAGGTTAGGTTAGGTTAGGTTAGGTTAGGTTAGGTTAGGCTAGGTTAGGTTAGGTTAGGATAGGATAGGTTAGGTTAGGTTAGGTAAGTTAGGTAGGTTAGGTTAGGTTAGGTTAGGTTAGGTTAGGTTAGGTTAGTTAGGTTAGGTGGCTAGGTTAGGTTAGGTTAGGATGATTAGGTATAGGTTTAGGTTTAGGTTAGGTAAAGTTAGGTTAGGTTAGGTTAAGTTTTGTTGGACTCGTTAGAGAAACTCTAAATAACCAGATTTTTTTTTTACATATGTTGATCATTTGTCCTGTCGATCAATTTCCCATTTGACCATTTGGTTCTACCTTCGATGATTTGTCTCACTTTCTACTTTCCATATCCTAATTTATAATAATTAAAGCATAAAGCTGTTTCTTTATTCTTAGACATGTCATTAAGTATTAAATATTAAGTAATAAGTCATTAAGCATTAAGTATTAAATATTAAGTGATTTAGAATTAAGTATTAAGTCACTGAGACATCAAATATGTTAATGTTACAAAACAAAAAAAAATCTATTGGAATTTATAACAAATTAACGGTAGTGAGTCTCTGAAACGATTTAAAAGTAACGGCATAAAGTCTTTTCATTTTCAAGAGACTTTTTCGCTTTATGGAATTTTGGGGGCGGGGCTTATAAAGGACACATTTACCGAGGAAAATTTTCGTAGTGTGAATTGGATATAACCAATACCAAATCCTAAATGGGCATAAAAGTAGTCAAATAAGGAAAAATAAAAGCTTTGCATATTTATTTTTGGATCATATAAATTTATCTTACAAAGATAATAATAATAATAATAATAATAATAATAATAATAATAATAATAATAATAATAATAATAATAATAATAATAATAATAATAATAATAATAATAATAATAATATAGAAATTCTACATCAGCTTTTGTTTAATATAAGGGTTTCTTTTTGCTTCAATCCTAAAATATTTTTCTTACTGATATTCTTTAGTTCCTTAATATTATCTAGAGGAAAATTTGCAAGAAAAGTAAGAGGCATATTTATCTTTATTTAGACTCCTAGACCGAGGTTACGAGATCCGAAGACCTCGGACATCTTCAAATTTCGATTCGTCAATTACTGAATGGCGTCCGTCATTCATTTTAAAAAAGTTTAAAATTCATAATTAAAATAAAAGTTTACATTTTCCATCATTGTTAAACATTTTAACTTACTTCATATCTTGTATTATGTTAAGTCTGGTTTTTAGATGTTTTCTTGAAATAGCCTAAAAATCTAAAAACAAGAATTACATAAAGTTAATGTATTGTCCAATTATCGCTTAAATATAATATGAAATGCCTAAATCTAAATCTAAATTTGTGTAATTTAATTTTTTAAATCTTATCTTAAAATAATTCATTCTATTGTAAGAATCAAACTCTGAAGTGTGAAGGTTTAGGGCCCGAATCCGCTCAGGATTAATAACTATATATCGCCTTACTTCTTGTAAATTATTCTCCTAGATTAATATTAAGGAAACTAAATGCTATCAGAGAATTATTTCATTTGAGGTGATTTGAATCCAAAAAGTAAAACTTATATAATAATTAATAATAAGATAATAATATAATAATAATAATAATAATAATAATAATAATAATAATAATAATAATAATAATAATAATAATAATAATAATAATAATAATAATAATAATAATAATAGAATAAATAAAATAAATAAATAAATAATAAAATAAATAAATAATTAAAATAAATAAATAAATAAATAAATAAAGTAATCCACTAGTTAATCCTGGAGCTCATTGAAAAAAAATTGCTGATTCACATACACGTAGTATCCAATAGCCACCCCAGTTTGAAATTTCAACATTCCAGATTTTTGAATATTTTTTCGCCCGTATAGGAAATGTTGAAACTCCAATTCATTACTAAGAATAAATAAAATAGAAAACTCTCTATTATCTCAAAGTTGCTACGCCGGTTAGAAATCAAATAATTTAATTCTACATTATACAGACAAAAATATAAGATGCACAATGTATAGCTGTCGCTTTCGTGGCAGAGTCGCAAGGCAAGGGCCTAGATTTTATTCCTCGTCCTGATCCTATTGACCAATTACCTAGAGACGTTTCCCCTCCTAGAATAGGGCTATGCCGGTGAGTTGTGAGCTTTTTTTAAATAAAATTTCTTTAAAAAAGTTATAGAAGTTTTATGCAAAAAAAAAAAATTAAGTGCAGCTGCGGCGACGGAATTAATGTGCGTTGAACAAAATAAACTAATGCCTATTAGACCGGAAATGCAGGGCAGTTGCGGCTTTGTACGTTCAAAGTCTGAATATGTCCATTGGGTTTAATTAATTTTCTTTCATCTAAGGGACATTCTCGATTTTATTATGGAAAATTTGGCTATAACTTTTTTTAAAGCTTCATCCGATGTTGTCACATCAAATTTCAAATTTTCAGTAAAAGGCATTATTGAGCGAAATCTAAACCTTCATTTTCGATAGTTTTTCTGTATCTTTAAACCGTTTGTTACTTTAGTTTACTTTACTTTACTTTACTTTGTCGCCCTCCACTCTCCTCCTACGAGAAGCAGGCGACATCGAGGTACTTTACCGCTATCGCCGGCCGCACCCAGAGATCTGATAGCTATGTAGTGGTAACTCAAAAGCATCTTCCACAGGGGTATATGTTTATTGAAAGGATTATTTTCAAATTGTTTTTATGGAAAAGTAAAAAAGAAATTAATTAAAGTTTCCCTTAATTATTTTATTGTTCGTCTGATCTTTATAAAAATTTCATAGTATATATAATTGAGCAAATTTCACATCTTTTATTTAATAAATTTTTTTGAATACTCAACTATTTGACCTCTGAGCATGTGATACCAAATTTAAAGAAAAAAAAATCAAAAGTTGGGTTCACAAAAAAAAATGTCATAGATAAAAGATGTGTAACTCTTCCAATTCTATCTAAGCTGAAAATTTTATATGGATTGGGTGATTAATAAAAAATTTAGAGGAAATTTTCACTTTAAACATGAAGTTTTTTTAAATTTTCCTGAAAAAAAAAATTGAACAAAATCCCAACAATAACTTTTTACAATTTTTATATTGTATCGAACAGGCATAACCAAAAAATTTTACTTTGAACATGTCTATCCGTGTTAGATTTTTTTTCAAGATACTGGCACTCAAATATTGACACCAAATTGACACTACAGAAAAAAAAAAGGTTAAGGTTATAGATGTAAAAATCTCGAAAGCGAAGTGTTAGAATTACCAAAATTACTCATTTTGATGGAAATTTGACGTAAATCAGATAATATTAAAGAAATTATCCTCCAATTTTCTTTCCCAAATTTTGCCTACTAAAATTAAAACTTTCCTTTCAATAGAAATCTTGCGGAAGGAAAAGTTTTGAAAAATAAAGCCTTAAATATATAATATAACTTGAATATCCCAATATTAATAATAATAATAATAATAATAATAATAATAATAATAATAATAATAATAATAATAATAATTTATTATAATATAATAATAATAATAAAATCATATAGATTCCTTACACATCCTGAGCGTTGTGAAGATCCTGTCCCTTGAGCATCTAAAGTAGGTACTTCCTGGGAAGACAAATTTACGCTTTCTAATTCTGCAATTTTTCCTTCCTAAAACAAAAAATAAAATAAAAAAATAAAAAAATATTGATTTACTACTACTACTATTACTACTACTACTACTATTAATACTACTACTACTACTACTACTACTACTACTACTACTACTACTACTACTACTACTACTACTACTAAATTTACTTCTTTCATTGTAATCTTTAAAAAAGATATGACTTCCCTTTCTGATACATAATAATAATAATAATAATAATAATAATAATAATAATAATAATAATAATAATAATAATAATAATAATAATAATAATAATAATAATAATAATAATAATTTAGACAATAGTCTGATGAAAGAACGACTTCAAATTATACAATATACGAGGTCTGTCTTAAAAGTATCCGCCTTGATTCTCTCTCGTGGAAAGTTATTACTTGAGGACTTGAAGTTGCTGCACTGAAGTGGAAGGTGCAAGAAACATTTATGCTAGTAGTTTTTATAGGTTTTCTGGACGCATCAGTCGCTGACAAGCTGCTTCCTCTTGAAGTAGCGTTGTGTGAACGTCGGAGTTTTATTTTGAGTGAGATGAAGGAACGTGTTAAGAATAGATACTGTATCGAGTTTTGCCAGAAGCTTGATGATGGACAGGTGAAAACAATTCTCAAGATTCAACTGGTTTATGGTGTTGATGCAATTGAGGTTACCCAAATAAAATTCTAGTACAACCAGTTTAATAATGGTCGCATATCACCCGAGAGTGATCATCGTTTAAGAAAGCCATTAACAAGAAAGAATGCAGAAACCACTGAGAAAGTGAAGTCCTTGATAATGTCAGATCGTCGTTTGTACAGTTAGAGAAATTGGCCTGATGAATCGTTAGTCAGCAAGATCTTTGTCATGGTAAGTTTTTAAGATAGATGAATTAGGAATTGAGCGGATGGCAGCCAATTCTGTACTAAAACTGCTTTCGCAAGAACAAAGGGAATTCGAACTTAAGGTGCAATATATGATTTATATTTATATATATATATATTATATATTATATATATATTTGTTTTATATTATATATATATTATTTTATATATATATATATATTATATAGTAATATATATATTTATAGTAGCTATTATTTCTTATATAGTATTACATAATTTATATATTATATTCTGGGAAACAGTCAACAGAGGAACGCATACTCCTCGTACGCGATAAATGTAGAGACAATATGGGAGTATGAGTTTATACCGCAGAAACACAGTCCAGTCATCACGAGATGTAAACACATTAACTCGACCAAGAAACCTAAGAAAACACGACAGATGAAGGACAAATCAATGGTAATTTTGATTTTGTTTTCTTCGATTTTTCGCGGGGCTTTGGAGCATCAGTAATACGCTCCTGAATTAAAAAACTACTAAAGCTTCTCTCGTGACGTCCTCTGCGTCTATCGATGCAGGTTTATCATTAAACGAATAGGATTCTGTGTATCACAAAATGAACCTGGATACGATAACGCCGAGAGGCTCCATTCATCGCCATCTGATAAGGATTTCATGTCAAAGAAAGATCTTTAATTGTTTGACCTAACTCTCCCGACATGACTCAGTGTGACTTTTAGTTATTCTCGGAGATCAAATCTCCAATGAAAGTCACCCGCTTCTATAGCCGATACGACATTCCAACAGAGCCATACCAGAGATGCTTCAATCAGCGATAAACTCGTAGGACAAAGTGTGTTATAGTTATTTTAAGGGAGAAAATTAAGAAATAAAACCTCACCATTAGTAATCATTTATTTCCGATATGGTCGATAATTATTTTCATGCGACTAGACGAGATAACGTTAAAGTTTTCCACAAATGTCACGCGTTGAAATTGTATAAAAGGGTGTTTGACCCTGAGCTTCGAATATGGTTTATGATGTCCCACCAGGTATGTCGACGTCATGAAAATCTTTGTCGGCTTGGAAATTCACGAATTTCTGTCAAACAACCTTCAACGTGCTTTCGGTTTACAAATTATTAAGAGTTAAAAGCATAAACAAAAGGCTTATACTATTAATTCTACTGATGAACTTCCCTTCACTCTTGTTTCTCTGCCCTTCAACAATTCGATAATTCATTTGTTGAAGCGTGCGACTACTGATGTTTTAATGAATCTAATAAAACTTAACTCCTCTTCGCTTTGGGAAATATTTCAAAACACCCATCGACTTAGTTATGATCCCTAAATAATACTTTGCGTTTATTTTTTACCGTAATCTCCCTTGGAATGATCCCATTATTTCTCTTTCTAAACAAGCCTTTAAGAGGCTGGGTGTTCTAAAAAAAGGAAGGCCTTCAAAAATATTTTCTTCTCACAACACCACAGATTCACTTGAAATATTTTGATAGAGAGGGTAGTCGTCCCTGCATGAGTATGACCTATACTCTGGGGTTGTTCACTGCACAACAACTGTTCTTGAGGAAAAATGTAGTGAGTCTAGGGTACTAGGGTATTTCATCTCATCTTAACTCTTTCGTTATAAACTCTCCAGTCTCTTTCTGATCGATGAATTGTTCCATCAATCTCTTTACACCATTTCTATTACAACGGACATTGCTCTCCTCCTCTTCTCTCTCTCTCTCTTCTCCTCTCGTTTCTCTTCTTCTCCTCTCTCTCTCTCTCTACACACACCAACCACACACACACACACACACACAATACACACCCGACACACAACAGACACTGCACTTCTGAACTCACCAGTTGTACTCACCCCAACCCATTAAGAAGGACACGTGATACACAGTCTTTCCACAACGTCTCATCCTTACCTTGTTAACCGCTATGCCTAATCTTATATGTATTCCACTGGTAAAATCTGGGGCTACCACCCCTTTACCTATTTTTCCAACATTTTTGACTTGCATTTCAATCATCATGTGTCAGATCATGTCACCCTTTAATTTAACTTCTCCTTATTTTAACCCAACTCTTATGGAATTTGGTAGGACTCTAACCTTTCCCATGACAAGACATAATTATATATATATATCTATATATATATATATATTATATATATATATATATATTTTATTATATATAATATTATATATATATATATATATATATATAATATATAATATACTATATATAATTTATATTATATATATATTTTTACAGTTGTCACCACTCACGGGAGAGCCTATTCAAGGAGGGGGTGTTACACGCGCTCAAGAAGTCACACTATATTAATCAGCAGATGAGGCACAGACGCAGGCTTTTAAAGTGTGGGGAGATTAAATTCAGCAGAACACGAAAAATGGAAGAGAGTTCCACAGACAGAATGTGGCAGGAAAAAGAAGCACCGCACGACTAGCCTGGATACCACATCAACACAACTAATGTGGCGGACACGCACCCTAGTTCTACGAGGCGACCGTAAAGGTGGACGGTACGCGAGAAGATGCTCCTCGAGATGCCGCTGGGTACTATAAAAGAGTAAGCACAACCATCGCGCCGCCAAGATAGAGGAGTCAATGAGATACTGGATAAAGTGTCTAGAAACTTCAGTTTTTATTTAGCCTTTTCTTTGGCCTTTTTGACTTCTGCCCTATCCAAATGCCGGGTGAAACAGAGCCCCCCCAGATATGAGAGCAGTACTCCATACACCGGCGGATGAGGCTCTTGTATAGCTGGAGCAACTGAGAAGAGGAAAAGTCTCGCAGTCTAAACAGAACTCCCAGTTTCTTTGAGGCCGCCTTACGAACCGTTGTGATGTGAACAGGTTTTCCAAAAGACCATTTTTTTGTTTAAATGTTAAGGGCAAGGATGTTTATATTGTCAACAAGGGAGACGAGAGAACCGTCGAAGAGATAAGGAAAGTTGGAGGTGTCTTGAAGAGGGAGATTTGTAGAAGTTGAGTTTTTTTAAAGAATTGAATTTCACAGGTTGAGACGAGCCCATCCGAAAATCTATCCAGATCGCGAGAATAGAATCGAAGATTAGACGAGAGCAAATTCTAGAAGTAAAAGAGGAGCAGAATTGGAAAATGAAGTTGAATGAATGAAGTCGAGGTCATTCGGCATATTGAGTTGAATTAGAGTAGATGTGGGCGGTGAGAAGATCATTAATGAAAAGTAGGAATAAAGTAGGAGATAAGACTGAACCTTGAGGCAACACTACTATTGACAGAAAGGAAGAGGAAGTCACCCCATCAACAACAGGTATTGAGGCGACTTGCAAGGAACTAGACATAAGTAAGCAAGAGAAGGAGAACCAAAGGAGGGATCTGGAGAGAGTGACGGTGGCATACCCGGTCAATGCGTGATATGTCAAGCGCCCACGCAAGTCTCCCGCGTAGTTCCTAAGGGCGGGAAAACCATAAATAAGTAGATAGGGCAAAGTATATCGCAGTAAGACCTCGACGCGTAAAGCCGTAAACTGGCGATCGAAAGAAGTGAATGAGATCCAGATGTCAAGAAATTGAGAAGTTTGAGAGAGAGTTTTTAAGATCTTAGATAGATGCAAAGTAGAGCGTATAGGGCGTAAGTTTAAGAAGGATCAGACGGCTTCCTTTTCGGAATAGGTTGGCATGAGCGTGCTTCCAACACTGAGGGAAGTGTTAGTATTGAGACATAGGAATATAGTTGAAAGGGGGGTTGGTTCGAAGCCACTCCTCAAACTCGCGGAGTCAGCATCCGGCCACCCGCTTCCTAACGTTGTAGATTTCAGGAGCCATGCACCATCGAATGTAATCACAGGCCAAGGCATAGGACACCTGGAGGAGAAGGAGGAGATGAGGAATGCCAGAATCGTCAGGTTTGAGTAGAGGAAACCATAGGAGGCGAAAGACTTGGCCTTTTTCAAGTTGGAGAATTAGCCACAGAATCAACAGAGCGAATAAGAGGAGATAAGACAGATTTACAGAAGTGTATTAGAGATTGTTTTTGCAAGAGGCAGAAAGATTTGTCAGTAGAGAACAAGGAGGTCTAGCGCACTTTCGTTTGAGAAAAGCCCGGCTCGTCGGTCGAAGAGTATCCCTGCAACGATTTTCTAGCTATGAAAATTAGCAGAGTGATAGGAGAAGGAGACTTTTTCCAACATTCCCGATACGCACTGTCTTTAGCCTGAATGACCAGAGAACAAGCACGATCGAACATGGTTTATGAGAGAAAGATTTAGTCGAAGAAGGATGAACCTGCTCATCCATCAACGATTACAGCTCCCACCTTATAGGCAGAAGTCGAAGCGTCACCAGAGAGAAAGCAGTCATTCCAATTATAGTTAGCTAGAAGCAACGCACCCCCCAATCGGATCGATCAAAGTGCCAGAAATACACGAGTAGGGCAGGATGGAGCTGTTGGAGAGAGTATTAATAACATTAAGAGATATAAGGTTGTTGCGTCAGATATTACCGATCAGGCAGCGAAAGTGTGTACTTATTTAAGGAAGAAAGGACTTGAAGTGGTGATAACATAGGTCAAAGTGTGTTTCAGAATGGTTTTTAGGGACGATCCGGAATGTGTGGGTCTTTAATTAGTTGCTCCAGATGTGTGGAAATGCCTGATGATTCGGCCTTCTTCCCCACCTAAATCGGATATAGAGAGGACCCCACCATTAAGTGTTGTGTAATTGAAGTCCCTAAATAGAGGAACTCTCAGTATTTGGATGAGAGATATAACAGTCTCGTGAGAAAGTAGTAAGAATATTTCAAAAAGGCGTGAAAATATGTTCCTGCTTAGGAGAACAGTACAGAAGCACAGAGATTATTGTAAGTAGAAAGTAAGAAGATTTTAAGCCACAGAACGTCGAAGTTAGGAGATTCGAGATTCTTCAGACGTTACAGGATGTGTTTTAATGTTTTTACATGGCACAAACTCCACCCTTTAGACGGAATTTATGAAATAAGTTATCAGTTGGATACAATTTAAACGATTTAGAGGATGAATTTCTAGCCATCTGTGTCTCAGACAGTAATAAAATGTTAGGTTAAGAGTTAGAGAGGTGGTATTCCACGGAATCAGAATTAGTGTGTAAGCCACGCATGTTGGTAAAGTCTATAAAAGCCCGCGCCTGCCCGCAAACTGCCATTCACACAGCACACACAACACACCAAAACCAAAACAACAAGCAAACTAACAAACAATTATCACGGGTTTAAAGATTATTCACACAACTAAAAAAACGTAATGTGTTTAATATACGTATTATTTACAGCGTGTTTATAATAAATATGTAAAATATGATAAATTTACTCCAGAAAGTTTAAAAACCCTCACACACTCGCACACACATGCAAAATCTTTCAAAAACAGAAAAAAAATTACAAGTAACCAATATAAAACTTGTTTGTATACTAATTAAGATAATAATGACTAAAAACGTAGGTATGTGTTAATTGAGGGTTGTTTACACAAAAAATTATAATTTAATCTAATAAAAAAATTCCTATAAAAAGACTAAGAAAAAAAAATATAACCTAGTACTATCTAAACTACGTTACACAATCCTAAAAACTAACATATTGCTATCTAACATAACTAGCTATCTAACATAATAAAGTTTCAAGTTTAAAAATTAAAAACGGATATCTAATCTTTTAAAAGGTGATCAATATTCTTCAAAATTTAAATGTGAAGTTTTTAAAACAATTAAAAGCCGGAGACGTTTCAAAACTGTACAAATATATACACTTAAGTAGGCCAAAATATCTAAAATCATTACAAACAACACTAAAATTCTCGGAGCTCCAGTTTACCACAAACCTAATCACCACATCAGCATCTAATCACATATAATATATTTCCATATAGAATTTACTCTAATTTTATATATATATTTATATATATATATTTAATAATATTTATTATATATATTATATATATATTATATATATCTATATATATATATATATTACTATATATATATTATTATATACTTATTATACAAGTACTCCCAGAAACACCTTTACAAATTGAAGTTTCTTTAGTCCGGTAAAAAATTAGTATAAACAAGGTGATTACTTATGGTGTCAATACGTAGCCTCAACACTTTAAGCTTAACACTGTTTTTGTCGTTGCATGTTAAGCAATTATGAAGTGGGGGAGATAAACAAAAACGTGTTGCTGCTATACCGTTACATAAATGTGGCATAAAAAAAAGAGTGCCAATTTCAAGAACTTGCAATCGATAAATATTTGGCGTATATTTGTGTATCGTGTCATAAAGTTACACGAGGACGGTTACTGTTAACTCAGCGGGATCCACGTGTGACGGATGGATTTTGTCGCAGGGGTTGCATATGAATCCACGATAAAGTGTGAGAAGTAAAAATTCAACCTTTGACTCATTCATCGTATGTGAAAGGTAGCTATAGATCTGATAAGTCACGTTCTATTCGGACATCAAATGTGTCAAAACTTTAAAGGCACGAAATGAAGGAAATCTTCGTAAACAAAATATCATGTCATATCAATTCTATGCCGCGCACCTTCAGGAAAATTTGGTTTGTTGAGAGGTTTGGGTTTTGAGGGTTGAGGAATTGGTTATCGTAGGGATGCATAAATTCTATGCCGCGCATCCTTCACGAGAGGATACTAGGATTAAGGTTTTACCAAAGACGTTCCGGACATTTGCTCACAAATGCCCTAAGGAAAGGTAAGGTAGAAAAGTGTAAACTGCCGCTGACTGAATACGAGGGAATAGCCCAAATGGTCAAAAGGAAAAAGGGTTGACACAACATCAAAAAAATATCCTGTACAGCCCGCCGCAGGCGTTAGGTTAGGTTAAGTTAAGTTAAGTTTAAGTAAGTTTAAGTTAAGTTAGTTAAGTAAGTTAAAGTGTAAGTTTCAGGGTTGGGTGGGTGGGACGTTAAAGGTTAAGGTTAAGTTAGAAGTGTAAAAGTTAAGTTAAGTTAGTTAAGTTAGATTAAGTTAAGTTTTTGGTTAGATTGCGTTGAGACAGTTGATAATACTGTCGATATTTTATTTATTTTTTTACAGAATGGGGTCGATCGGGGTCCGTGACGCCTCATCTTGGGCCCCCGACATAATATGCCCCTGAATAGAGGGACTGAACATACTACCCTCCGGCTCAGTAGTCCATTTTCCTGTCAACCATTTGGGCATAGGTCCGAATACGTGCATGATACGGGCTGATGACCGCGCGACCAAAATTCTTGTTTATCCGGCAGCGAGGAAGGATGGTGAGAAAAAATTCTGTTCTCTTGCCGGTCAATGGAACGGCAATCTCTGCAGCATCTGAAAACAATGACGTAAAAGATAGGTTGTATGCAACGTTATCTAAGGTAACAGCAGAAATTGTATACCGCGTGCGGAAAGTGGTCATCATGTGGCTTCTGTGATGGTTTGGGGGGAATGAGTTACGATGGGATCACAAACATCCATTTTTTGTGAAAAAGGTGCTGAAACCTCTGTAGCCGTGTAACAGCAGACCGTTCTGTACGATGTGGCAAAATCCCCTAGGTCAGACACTCTTCCAAAATAAACCATGGACCTTTCAAAAGGATTCAGCACCGGCTCATAAATCAAGGTCTACTCAATCTTAGCTTAGAAACAATGCTCCCCATTTTCTGAGGGCTGACATTTGGCCGTCTGGCAGATCCCTTTCTTAATCCTATGGATTACAAATTATGGGCAGTTTTAGAGCTTATGCTCTGCTCAAGATGACACCTAAATATTGGTTCTTTTAAACGATTTCTAACGTGTGAGGTAGAGAACTTTTCGATAGAGTTTATGCGTGCTGCAATAGAGGACTAGCCCAGCAGACTTAAATACTTATGTTAGAGCGAAAAAGTATAAATTCATCGCCGAAATTGAACCATATGAAAAGGGATTTGTTTGCATATGTGATTGGAGCTGAGAACCTCTTTTGCACTCTTTTCTCTTCTCTCACAGGATATGAAACTTAATGACGCATTTTGTTCATAACGAAAATTTTCTTCTTACATAGTACCATATACCGCTAGTAAGCTATATTTGCCGGTCCCAAGCCCGGATAAAAGAGAAGGGTTGCCACGACAGGTCTAGCAAGCCGGTGGCGTAAAACAATCTTCACTCGAGAAACTCCACAACCATCCTCGTTGCTGGTTGCCATGACAGACGTTTTTGTCTATCTCTGGGAGGTCAAGAAGAAGAAGAAGAAGAAGTTATGGCGAAAGGCCATTTTGAATGACTTGTATTATTTTTTTATTAATAATGGCAGTATATTATATGGTGTAGATATTAATTTGAACTTATAGGGCTATAGCAACTTCAATTTTGTAACTATTTTTGTGTGTACTTGGTGTTCGTAATATATATATATATATTATAATATAATATATATATATATATATATAAATATTATATATATATATATATATATATTATATATAAAAATATATATATATATATATATATATATATATATATATATATATATATATATATATATATATATATATATATATATATATATATATATATATATATATATATATATATATATATATATATATATATATATATATATATATATATATATATATATATAATTACCTCTGGTGGAGTATTCTCCTGAGAATTTTCTTGCTAACTCCGATCCCAAGTATTCGAATAGTTCATCAATATCTTTAAAGGAAATGCCTATATGTATATATATATATATATATATATATATATAGGTTTCGATGAGCGTCGCCTGCGTGTGGCGAAACTGCCGGCCAAGCTCCCGGAGAAGAACTCTTCAAGACGAAGTCACTTCTACCCCGGGGGGGAAGCTACAAGAACGCTCAACATCCCCCCCTCCACCAGGAGGGACATTGTCGACAGGATCCGGACGGGCGCCGGGTCAACAGGTCGGAGATATCTTTGTTTTTCTAACACCTTTATCTTACTTCTTTAACAACATCTCCAATCTATCTTTTCTGGCTGTTTCTTCTTTCTTGGCGATGGGACTACTTCTTCTTCGGTCGGGTGACGTCGAGAAAAACCCAGGTCCCCATAGATTTTATTGCCCCATATGCCAACTAATAGTAGGACTAAACAGCGTCCAATGCAAAAGCTGTCTCGGGTGGGTTCACCTGACCTGCTCCCCATTCCAAAAGCTCCCCAGAGATAACATAGGCTATTTCTGCGCAATATGCAAACCTCCCACTAGTATTCAAAACCCCCCCTCCCCAAAACTAACCCCCTAACTCTCAATATACTACAATTAAATATCAATGGCCTAACCAATAAATCTACAGAACTAAACCACTTCCTTAAAAAACATAATATCCATATAGCCATCATTCAAGAAGCTTCCCTCCCCCAAAATACCCCACTCCCCACTTTTTACGGTTATGACGCTATCTACTCCCCCCCCCACCCACCCCAACACTCCCTCCTAACACTGATCCAGAACAACATTACTTACCACAACACAACCCCCGACACCTCCACGCTATTACCAAACGCACTAATAAAATCCCAATCCTGTTCCATCCTTTTGAATAAGACCACCTATAATATCATCAATCTCTAAATCCACGACATAACAACCCTTCTCTCCTCCATATAAATTTTATTTCATTCTAACACCCTTATCCACATACCCAAACCTCATCCTCGGAGGAGACTTTAATGCTCACCACACTGCCTGGTACAAAGACTACCCCTCTGACCCCCGAGGCAATCATATCCTTAACGAACTAGAATCCCTAAATATCCTTAATTCAAAACACCTCCCCACCCGAATCCCTCCCCAAGCCAACCAATCCCCAACTTCCCCAGACGTCACATTTTGTTCCCCCTCTCTTCACCACTTACTTACTTGGGACACCATTACTGACCTACAATCGGACCACCTTCCTATTCTTATTTCCCTAAACTCCCCCCATCAACCCCCCCCAAAAAAAACCATAACATACACTAACTACAAAAAAGCAAACTGGCCCGAATATACTAATTATATTGAAACTCACATTAACCCAACACAAATCCACGACATAACATCCCTTCTCACCTCCATCACTCACTTAAACAAAACAATTATCAAATCTGCAAACCTACACATACCCAAGGGACACAGAAAATCATACAATCCCAAACTAAACCCGAACATCAGCCAACTCATTAAACAAAGAAACTCCCTTCGAAAACATCCATATACCCACTACATCTGCTAACCAAAATAACAAATCTAAACAAACCAATACTAACCTCATACCACCAACACTTAAAAAAATTCTCTGAATACCTCCAACAAAACATCTCACGCAAAGACAATAAGAAAACCTGGCAAGTTATCAAAAAGTTAAACAATTCACGAAACAACCCCCCACCATCTCACGAATCCCCATCTCTACCTAACAACTCCCTCCCCTCCCCTAAACAACAAGCAGACAGTCTCGCTAAACATTACGCTAAGATCTCCCGCAAACCAACACACCCCGATAACAGGAAAACAAAAAAACAACTTAGAAAACTCAAACTAGATCTCAACCCCATACCTCCATTCACAACAATCATGATAAAAGAAACCATTAAAACCCTCAAAAAATCAACAGCATCAGGCCCAGACTCCATATCCAACCTGCACTTAAAACACCTGGGAGATAACGCAATCCTCCTAATTACAGACATCTTCAATAAATCCTGGCAACTCAACTACATTCCCCCAATCTGGAAACAAGCATACATAATCCCTAAACTCAAACCAAAAAAGACCCCAACTCCCCTTCCTCCTATCGCCCAATTTCTCTGCTTTGTTCCATCAGTAAATTGCTAGAGAAACTAATATTAAATAAAAATTTCCCAATCTATTCCTCTCCAGACTTCCAACACGGATTTAAAAGCAACCACTCTACAACCACAGCCCTCACTTCCCTCACACAACACATCATTAACGGCTTCAACCAATCACCTTCCCATAGATCAATACTCACAGCAATAGACATAGACAAAGCATTTATCACAGTCCACACACCTCATAATTCAAAAAATCCTCCATTCTCCTTTAGAAAAAAATGACAAAAAATGGCTTTCCAATTTCATCACCAACCGTTTTGCAAAAGTATTATATAAAAACAACCTTTCCCACTCAATCAAATTACAAAACGGCGTCCCACAGGGAGCCATTCTCTCTCCATTTTTATTCAACTTTTTCACTGCAGACCTACCCACCCCAATCCACCACTCCACCAAACTAATCACGTATGCAGACGACATTAGCCTTATTTCCCAACACCCAGACGTAAACACAGCCACACAACATACTCAGAATACTTACACTCTTTAGAAAACTGGTTAATCACCAACAGAATGACAGCATCCCCCCTTAAGTCCTCTATCACCTTATTAACCACCGACCGACATCAATCCTCCCTCCATCCCTTAATTACTCTGAACAATAACCCCCTCCCACTTAACAAAACCCCAAAAATACTAGGACTTACATACGACACCCACATGACGTTTTCCCCCAATATTGACCAAATCACTTCCACAACTCAACGAAAACTAAACACCCTCCGAACCCTTTCCCAACACAATTTCAGCGACAGTAAACACACACTAACTACTATCTATAAGCAACTCCTTAGAACTAACTTAAATTACGCTTCCCCAGCATGGTTCCCTGCAATTTCAAAATCAAACACAAATAAACTACAAATCTCCCAAAACGCAGCCCTAAGAATTATAACAGGTTGCACTAAAACCACCCCAATCCAACATTTACACGATGAAACCTCCATCCTCCCCATTTCCACACATCTGGAGAGATGGTAGGGACCCAATTTTACCAGAAGACCCGTAACCCAACCCATTCATGTCACAAATTCTCTCCAATCCCCTCGACAAAGACTAAAATCCCCCCCCTTCTCACTGCACAATTTTTTACAACACTTATAATATATTCACCCCAGCCCCGCCTCCAATAGCCGCATGGACTTTCACATATCCATTCCCACCTAACAAACACTTACTTCAAAACCCGCCAAATAATACGTTATTAAATACCGCCCTCCCCAAAACTTCCAATAGAAGAAAAACGCTGTCTAGAAGAAGCAAATGGACCTCAGCTCGTTGCAGATCGGGTCACCACCGAGACTCATGCAATATAAACATAGATTTAAACTAGACAACGTCACCTCCCCCCCTGCACCAGATGCCACAATTCTCAGGATACAATAGAGCACCTCCTTCTGAGATGCCCAGCTCTCGACGCCCCCCGTGCCGTCTTTTCTGTATCCTCTATCCTCGACCTGTGGAACCGCCCGGTGGCGGCGGCCGGCTTCCTGGAAGCAGTGTGGCCCTCCAATTAAGGTGGGCCAGGGCAGAAGTATAGGTATAGGTATAGTATATTTATATATATATTTATATATATATATATATATATATATTATATATATTATATATATATATATATATATATATATATCTATATATATATATATATATATGTGTGTGTGTGTGTGTGTGTGTGTGTGTGTGTGTGTGAGAAAACGTATTTATTTTGTAGATTAAAGCAAAATTTACCTTATCTATAAGTTGGTGCACCTTTAAAAAAACCCTTTCCTTCTCCGAGAAGAAGAATAACGTAAAAGTTGTAAACAACGTTGCCAGTTTAAAATGAAATCTACAGAAAAATCTGTAGAAGATGCCAGGCCTGTGACATTTATATTTAATATGCAATTATGATGGTAGTTTTTACGGAAATTAAATTAAAATTTATCATGTTCCAATATGATTTATTTCTTTTTATCAAATTTATTTGTAAATAAGGTTATATGCAGTTATTATATATATATATATATATAATATATATATATATAATATATATAATATATATATATATATATATTACTATATATTTATATATAAATATATATATATATATATATATATATATATATATATATATATATATACGGTATATCATATATAATATATATATATATATAATATAAAGGACATATTAAAAGATAAAAGAGTCTGTTTTATATATTATATATATAATATATATATATTATTATATATATATATATATTGTATAGATATATATATAAATGAGCAGAAGAGGGCAGTGATCAGAGTAGAGAAGTTGCAGAACAAGAAACGAGACGAAATTATGACGGGAAATGCAGGTAACCCTAAGGAATGGGAGAAGAAAACGAAGCTTCAGGAATGTCTCAGGAAGTGGCAAAGAAAAACTCTTGTAAAAAGATAGTAGGAGGTCTAGGGAAGAGACAATACACCATGGTGGAACGAAGAAGTGAAAAAGCAATAAGAAAAAAAACAGAGGAAAATGAGGAAGTGCTGAAAGAAGAACAGCTGCAGGCAAGGAGGAATAATGTTACAGGCAAGGAATGAGGCAGAGAGAATAAAGAGGAGAGCAAAAAAGATGGAGACAGAGAGAATGGCAGAAGAAATAACGAGAGATGTGGGCGAAGGGAAGAAAAAGCTGTTTAAGATGGCGAAGGCGTAAAGAAAACCAAAAAGCGTAACTAGACATAAAAGATAGAAACGGAGAGATTCTTGTGAGACCGAAAGAAAGAAATGATAGATGGCACCGAATACTATGAAATGAATCTGTTAAATGTAAAATACAGAGACAAGAGGAAGAAAGCTGCAGAATCAGACAAGGGAGGATAAAGAGGAGGATGAGGGCGGAGAGATAACGGTGGAGAATATGAAGAGGCTTAAAAAGGAGGAAAGGGTAAAGCTCCAGGAGGAGGATGGAGTGGCTGTGGAGTTGGTGATGGAGGGAGGAAAGGAGCTGAAAGGGAGAATCATCAGGTTTAATGAACAAGTGTTGGAGAGAGGGCAAAGGTGGGGCAAAAGCAATAATAAATAACCGATACATAAAGATAAAGAGATGCCTGAAGCTGTAATAATTAATAGGGTATCTCAATGATGGATCACTGACGAAAATCTACCGAAAGAATATGAGAGGAAGGTTGAGAGAGCAAGGTAGAGCCGAGACTCGGAGAAAAACAGTACGGGTATAGAAGAGAAAGAGGAACGACTGACCTCTTATTAACACTGAGAATGGTCTCGAGAAGATGCTGGAATATGGCAAGAGATTCTTTGTAGGCCTTCATCAATCTACACCAAGGCATTCGATTCGGTGCCAAGGAAAAGCTCTGGAGAGCTATGAAGAGGAATTATGGAGTGAGGTAGATTAAAGAAGGTGATAGAAAAGTATGTATGAGAAATGCAGCTGTAATGTTAGAACTGAGTTGCGAGAACGATAGATGGGTTGAGGTGAAAACAGGAGTGAATCAAGGGAGTGTTTTATCGCACTGCTGTTTATATTATATTTAGACGTGGTGAAAAGGGAAAGTGAAAGAAAGACTGGGAGAATTTGAGGGGGACATAATGGGATATGCGGACGATCTGGCATGTTGGAGCGCAGAGAGAGGAGGCGATTCGAGATTGTTGTGAGTTTTTTGCGGGAGGAGTTGGAGAATCCCCCCCCGCAGGGAATGAGCCTGATGACATACAGAAGACGAGATATTAACGTAACTGCGAGGAGAGGAGGGGATGAGAATGATGGGGAGAGAGGAGGAGGTTGAAGGCGGTAAATACCTGCAATTATCTCGAAGGATGTTTTAACAGAAGGGGAGGAAGTGGGGAAAGAGATTACGCGAAGAATGGAAAAGTATGGATTAGTTATGAAAGCGGTATACCCCATGATGAAAGACAGAAACATCAGAATAGAGGTTAAAAAAGTGATTGTGAAACTCTCCAGAAATTCAAGAGCCGTATGCGTCGAATAAGATCACACCGTACCGTTTTCCTCCTGCATCATGACAATGCTCGACCACATTGCAGTGCCCAAATGCTTCAATGCTTGAACTTCTAGGTCAAAAATCATCCATCAGTTTTGAGAAGTGGGTTAAACGTTTGCAGAAATGTATTGACGTTCGAGATTATGTAAAAAAAAAATGTACATGCTCATTGAATAAACCTTTGACATTTTCTCAGTCTTTGTTTCATTACCTTATCTGCAGTGTAATAGATTTTACAGCAGAATAAGCGTTACTTTTCAGCCCGAACTAGTGTGTGTAATAATAGAGTTGCATGTAAATAACAGAAATTTACCGTATAATTTTTGTTGTTACGCAAAAGATGCAATGATATTGTCGCGTTTGTTCTTCTATTAATTCGGCAAAAGGGCAGTAGCGGACCTGTAAATGCTTCCCTTCTTCTATTTACCGAATGATTTTATTGTTCAGCAAAACTTCATAGGAAAATAATCGACAAGTTCACTTACACTCAAAGAAAGCTTGCTACCCTTTGGTCAATCTTACTACTCGAAATCTTCTACTTATTCCTGTAAGTTTTGCATATCTAACGTTTTTAATGATAAAGACAATAATTTTTGCTTCCTGTTCTAATAGCTCTATCATAGATGATTCCTCTAAACTTTTCCCGACTCCGCCCTAAGATTTTTTTAGAAAAAAACCTCTGTGCGTTAATAAGGAGTGCTTCCAGGATGGAGACCAATCTTTATTTTAATTTCGATCCCTCTCTAGGTTTGTTAGTCACAATTTTAACTACTTTTAAAATAAACTACAATAAAAAGTGAAACATCCTTTGCAACTATTCTCGGAAAACCCTCGTTAGAAATTTTACCTCTTTTGCAAAAACACTTAGATGTGAAACTCTTTTAACCAGCTTTTTAATTTTTATTAATCTGCCTCGCTGTAAGTAAAGCGATAGTCTTTTCTCACTGAATGGTTTTCACGTAGGTGGTGTAGCGGTTTGTGTGGTTTGCTTTGTCTTTTAAATCAATAAACGAGTCTTGTTTTAAATTAAAAATTTATTGAAAAATATTTTTTTTTAACATTGGCTTTACAATATATAATATATATATATATATATATATATATATATTATATATAATATAATATATATATATATATATATATAATAATATAATATATATATATATATATATATATATAATATATATATATATATATATTATATAAGTTATGTTAGATGATGAGCAGCTGAACAAGTATCCGAGTTTAATATTTAGGATATGTTAAATGATAAGGGAATGGATGATGCAGTAGTAGGAAAGTTGTGAATGGAGGAAGGTGCTGTGGGGGCGATATATCGTTGTGGACGAAAGGTTTAGCTAAGTTTTTGAATGCGCTAGGGTCTACATGAGGTAAAATTGTTACCTGTGTTTAAATGTATAGTAGGTGAAGATATGGTCTGGATAAGAGGTATAGAACTAAAGTTCAATGTGTTAAAATGGAACAATCTTAGGGGCGTGTTAGTGTGAGAAGAATTTTGATAAATGAGGGGATGACGTGCAGAGAAGTTTTTGTGGTGTGAAAAAATGGATAAATGAGAGAATAAATTGAGGTACGTTGAGATGGTTTGGTCCTGTGTAAAAAGGGATGGATGAGAGTCGGTTGTTAAACGGATGTATAGTTGTGAGTGTGTTGGGAATCGACCGCTGGGAAGACCGAAGAAAAAGTGGATTGAGGTCAGTAAAGGAATGTCTGGAGGAGAGAAATGTGATTTGCAAGAAGCGGAGATGGAAATTTTGTGCTACAACAGCAGTGAATGCGGTTTTGTGGGGGAGGGTAATGGTTTGTGGACTCACGCTGGTGGCCGGGGATAAACCGTCATATACGTCTATGCCATAGCGAGGTCAGTCCGCGTCCGTGAAGCTCTAGGGGGGGGACTTTCTGATGTGACGAAGTTTCTCCTACTAGGTAGAAAGGGTGCGGTAAAAGGCTGGGCTTTTCTTTCGACTTGTCATACTCTTCTACTACCTTTTCTTTCTGTTTCCGGTGCACTGCACGCATCTTACCACCAGTCTTGGGGAAAAATGGTGTATGATATATATATATATATATATATATATATATATATATATATATATATATATATATATATATATATATATACTAATTATAAATATATATATATATAATATATATATACTATATATATATATATAATATAATTGAAAATTAATTTTTTTTTTTTATGATTACATACTAAGTATTATAATAAGTATTAATAAGTTTGAAAAAGATATTATATAGAAAATAAAAAATTTAAAGAAAATCATAACAAAGAACATTAAAAATGTTTAATGGAATAAGTTTATTTCTATTTGTTCTATTTACACAAATCTTTTATAGTTTTTTTATTTTATAAATGAAGAAATTAGAGAAAATATGTTTTTGCAAATCAAACAGTATGAGCATTTACCGGCTGATCAGTGTTTAACTTTTTGTTCAAATAATTTTTTTTCATTTTTTAAAGCTTGTGAAGCAATATTTTGTAAAGAATTTAATGTTGTATGCATGAACAATAATATAACAACTTACTTAGCAAATAAGTTAAAAGAGCTCAATTATAAATTTTGTTCACCTACAGTAGAAAATTTTGCATTACGGAAATTTGTAAACATTAGGATATATTATAGCTTGAAGTTTTATAATGATATTAATTTTTCAAAAGTTTCTGATAAAACAAAGAAACTAAATTTTTTTTTGAATTAATAGAAATAAACTTTGCGTCGGGGCTTCCTCTCTGGCTAGTAGTCATGTTGGGCGGATGATGCTCGTGGAGCCAAACTTCTGAATGTCAAACCCGTCCTTGGCCGGTGGTCTTCATCTTGTCGGAAGAGTCGCCTGAGGAACACTGAATGGAAATAATGCTAGTCGAATCTGTTGAGATAGGTGTGAAGAATATATATATATATATATATATATATATATATTATATTATATATATTATATAAATAATATATATATATATATATATATACTATATTATATATATATACTATATATATATATATATATACAGCTTCGATTGGGATAGTTTTGGGGGACCCTGAAATGGTTGGATAGGTGATCGCAAAAAAGGATGGTATAACAGGTGGTTATGGGGTGACGGGAGAAAATGAGATGGTAAGGAAGGTGATTGATTTCTGTGAAGAGAGAGGTATGTGTGTAAGTAATACTTTCTTTAAACACAAGAGTATTCATAAGTATACTAGAGTTGGTGTAGGTAGAGATGGTATCGAAGTGAAAATTATGATTGATTTTGTGCTGGTGAAGAAGGAGAATGTTGAAGTATTGTTGGATGTTAAGTCAGTAGGGGTTTTAGGAATGGATTATACGGCATCATTATGTTTGTTCTATGTAAAATTAAGTTAGTGGGGGCTTGGATTGGAGAGGAAGGTGATAGCGAAAGGAGTAGGTAAAATAAAGTGCGAAGTTAATGAGCAGATAATAAGGATGTATGTAAGAGCGCTCGCTAGTAAAACGTTTGAATGTGAACAAGTTGATACTGAACAAATCTGGACGCAAATGAAGGAAGCATTTGTTAGTAGTGCAAAAGAAGTATGTGGATGTGCTAAAGTAGGAAGTAAGAATGTTAACAGTGAATGGTGGAATGAAGAGGGTGATGCAAAAGATTAAAGTAAAAACGAACGCGTTGGTTAATGTCACTAAAAGCAAAATGATGAAGAACTCAAAGAAAGATGCTTGGAATTATATAAGGAGGAAAAATAAAATACTAAAAAGGTGTTTACGTAGGAGAAAACAAGAGGTAAATGACAGTTTGGAAGGAGGATGAATGGGGGACTTACAAGGGAATAGGATCTTCTGGAAGGAAGCGCGAAGGTTAAGATGAAAGAAGAAGGAGAAAATTATTAGATAATTAATTGGGATGGTGCTTTTGTAACTTGATGAAGTAGGTGTGAGAGGAGTGTGGAAAGAACACTTCGAAAACCTGCACAATATTAACAGTAATGAAGAGGTGATAGTGAATGTGTGTGGTTTGATGGTGCAAGAAGGAATAGGTATTTTGGGGATGAGGTAATTAGTAAGGAGGAGGTAATGGGTAGAGTGAAAAAGTTGAAGATGGTAAATCAGCAGTATAGATGAAATAACTGGTGAAAATGATCAAGAACGGAGGCGAGATGGTGATCTGATTGGATTTGGAAGTTGTTGTATAAAGCGTTTATAGAGGGTATAGTTTCAAGGGATTTGGAGAGAGCGGTAATAGTACCCTTATAAGGGTAAGGGAGAAAAAGGGGAACTGTAGAAATTATAGGGAATAAGTTTTATTGAGTGTTGTAGGGAAGGTATATGCTGTATTTTTGGTCGAAAGAGTGCGTCGAGTGATGAAAGGACTGATTGTGAAGAACAAGGTGGCGTTAGGGGTGGTAGAGGATGTGTGGACAAATGCTTTACATTGAAACAAAATGATTGAGAAAATGAAGGAGAAGAAAAATAAATTGTATTTAGGTTTTATGGATTTTGCAACAGGCGTATGGTACGAATAATATATAAGCGTTATGGCAGGTATTAGTGATATATGGTGTTGGTGGTAGGCTTCTGAATGGAATCAAAAGTTTGTATGACGATAGTGAAGCGTGTGTAGAATAAATGGTGTCAATGGTGATTGGTTAAGGATTAATGCGGAGTAAGACAGGGTTGTGGGTTTATGTCTCCTTGGTTATTCATGGTATATGGATGGGGTTATGAAAGAATTTTGAGGTGGGGTGCAGGAAATGGTGTTAGAAATGGTGGAGAAATGGAGTGAGCGTGGAGGGTAGCCTACCTATTATATCCGGATGATTTGGTTCTGTGTGCCGAAGAGAATTTGAGAGTTGGTTGAGGGATTTGGCAGGGTGTGTAAAATGAGGGGTTTGAAAGTAAAGTAGATAAAAGTAAGGTTATGGTTGTGAGTGAGGACAGTCCCCAGTGTGAAGTTAATTGAATGGTGGGCAGCTAGAACAAGTGTCTGAGTTTAAATATTTCAAGGTATATGTTGGTGAGAAGGGACGACGATGCAGAGTGTGTAGGAAAGTTGTGAATGGCAGGAAGGTGGCTGGGCATTAAATCGTTGGTGAATGAAAGGGACTAAGTCTTGAGTGTGCTAGGGTCTTACATGAGGGTATGTTGTTACCTGTTTTATTGTATGGTAGTGAGACTATGGTCTGGAATAAGAAGTATAGATCTAAAGTTCAATGTGTTCAGATGGACATCTTAGGGGTATGCTAGGTGTGAGAAGAATTGATAAAGGGGAATGAACGTATTAGAGAGTGGTGTGGTGTGAAGAAAGGGTAAATGAGAGAATAATGAAAGTATGTGAGATGGTTTGGTCATGTGGAAAGGATGAATGATAGTCGGTGGTTAAGCGGATGTATAGTGGTGAGTGTGTTGGGAACCGACCGGCTGGGAGACCGAAGAGAAAGTGGATTGAGTCAGTAAACGAATGTCTGAAGGAGAGAAATGTGAGTTTGGCAGAGGCGAGAATAAAGGTGCATGATAGGAGAGAATGGCGGGGTTTTGTATGGGGGCATGGTTGTGGCCCACCTGGGCCAGGGGATGAACCCTTACATTGACGATTTACCATAGTGAGGGTCCGTCGCGGTCCCATGATGCTCTAGGGTGGATTTTCTGTCTGTGACGAGCTCTCACTAATTAATGGTAGCAGAAGGGGCGGTAAGGCTGGGGCTTTCTTTTCGACGTTTGTCATGTTCTCTACTGCTTTTCTTTCCCGATGCTTGGACAGCACCTTACCCCCAATCTGGGGCAGGAGAGGTTGAAGAAAGAAGAAAGAATAGAAATATAAATATATATATATATATATATATTATATATATATATATATATATATATATATATATATATATATATATATATATATATATATATATATAATATATATATATATATATTCTTCATCCTCCTTTGTCTCACCAAGACTGGGGGTAAGGTGCGTGACGTGCATCAAAAAAGAAAAGCAGCAGAAGAACAGGACAAAAGTCGAAAAGAAAGCCCACCCTGTCCTCCACCTCTGTACCATTAAATAGTGTGAACTCGTCGCAGTCAGAAAATCCACCCTAGATCTTCATGTGGCCACGACGGACCATCACTATGGTAAATCGTCAATCTAAGGATTCATCCCTTGGCCCAGGTGGGCCACAACCATACCCCCTCACAAACCCCCGCCATTCACTCCTATTATACACCTTTCTTCTCGCCTCTGCCAAACTCACATTTCTCTTCTCCAGACATTCCTTTACTGACTCAATCCACTTTTTCTTCGGTCTCCCAGCCGGTCGGTTCCCAACACACTCGCCACTATACAGCCGCTTTAACAAACCGACTCTCATCCTTCCTTTTCACATGACCAAACCATCTCAATATACTTTTATCTATTCTCTCATTTAACCCTTTATTCTTGCCACACAACGTTTTTTTTTTTGAGTTAGTGTACAGGAGCCACCACGGCTCACAAAGCGGCCACACTGGGTTGAAAAAATCAACAACAGGGGCGGGTCCTGGAACATACATATTTCAAACGTCAAATGAATATTTAAATAGAGAAATGAATATTCAGTCAATTAAAAATAAACAAACACTAAATAAAAGTACATCCACAGTCCTGTGTTGTAATTCTGTGGAAGCCACTTTACACAGCCAGCTAAATTTTAATATATATATATATATATATATATATATATATATATATATATACTATAATATATATATATATAATATATATATATATATATATATATATATATATATATATATATATATATATATATATATATAATTGAATTAATAATATTAATAACATCATAGCGTAACTATGAATTAATGTTTGCCAAATACTTTCAAAATGAAGCCATAACATTTTTATTTTTTACATTTTACTGAAAATGGAAGATGCAAAGAGGAAATTAACAAAAGAATAGAAAAGGTTAACATTGAATTCAACAAATAGTAAAATTAAAAAAATATACCCAAGTGAAAGATTTGTTAAATGCTAATTGTGGTCACAAACATTGATTCACAGGGAATAGAATGACTACTGAAAAAATTCTCATACTATTCACAAGTTGCCCTGTAACCACCATTTCATAATCACAAAACTAAAAATTTTACAATGTTCATTAGAAAATTCACACTTACTGGGTTTCAAATGAGTATTATTTGCATCCACAGTCCTGTGTTGTAATTCTGTTGAAGCCACTTTACACAGCTCATCTAATTAAATATATAATATATAATATATATATATATATATATATATATATATATATATATATATTATATATGAATATATATTTTAATTATATATATATATATATATATATATATATATATATATATATATATATATATATATATATATATATATATATATATATATATTGAATTAAAGTTTCTTAAACTTGTATAAGCAGCAGTTTAAATCATGTTTGCCAAATACTTTCAAAATGAAGCCATAACATTTTTATTTTTTAAATTTTACTGAAAATGGAAGATGCAAAGAGGAAATTAACAGAAGAATAGAAAAGGTTAACATTGAATTCAACAAACAGTAAAATACACAACATTAAAAAACAGTAAAATACACAAGTGAAAGACTTGTTAAATGCTATTTGTGGTCACAAACAATGGCTCACAGGGAATAGAATGACTACTGAAAAAATTCTCAAACTATTCAAAAGTTGCCCTGTAACACCACCAATTCATAATCACAAAACAGGCGTATGATAGGGGATTAATAGGGAAGCTCTATTACAGGGTTAGTAATATATGGTGTTGGTTGGTAGGCTTCTGAATGGATCAAAGTTTGTATGAGGATAGTGAGGGCGTGTGTAAGAATTAAATGGTGTCAAATTTTGATTGGTTCGTATTAATAGCGGAGGAGATAGGGTTGTGTATGTCTCCCTTGGTTATTCAATTTATATATGGGATGGGGTTATGAAAAATTAGAGTGGGGGTGGCAGGAATGGTGTTAGATGATGGAGAATGGAAGAGAGGTACCCTACCTATTATATGCGAATGAATTGGTTTTTTGTGTGGCGATCTGAAGAGAGTTTGAGAGATTGTAGAGAGGTTTGGCAGGGTTGTGTAAAAGGAGGGGCTTGAAAGTTCTCCACTAAAATTGCTTAATTAATAGAAACCTCCTTCCACTGTCGCATTCCATGCGAAAATATCAGTCTAATTTAATAATTTGCCACAATTCAACAATAACATTGATTCCCAGGTACTTTAGAAAAATACTAATCAAGTCTCTTAGAAAGACAATCACCATCTAAAAATATTTTGATAATTTTAATTCAAGGGTAGAAAGAGCTTCACTGCAAAGTAGAGTGTATTGTGCTTTTGCTTTCTAGAAAATAGGAAGCAACGTCCCTGGGTTAATCACAATATTTACATTTCATCGACTCCCGATTTAAAAATTTGAATGCTACCGCACTACTGGAAACATTAATTTAAATGTTTCCCCTATATCTGCACACGAGTTTAAAAGACATTTTATCATCCACCACCTTTAATGCCCATAGTATTTCAGATCCTGTAACATCATCTTTAATGCAAAAAGATGAAACTGATTGATAAACTGATTTTGGTTGGTTATTAATAGAACACTCAGGGTCATTTTCACAATCGGTTGAGTATGATTAGAAGTTGATGGAATGGCATAATTTCCAGGTGAACACACTTTCACTAATATTTGTGATTATTGAACACATAACAAAAAGGTTTTTTCAATGATGGTTGGGTCCTCTGAGTTTGAAATTCAAAGGAGTTTCCCCTCTTGAATGTGAAACTTCGGCTTGGCGTCCCATGTTAGATAGATCAAAGTTCTTTTTACATACTTTACAGTATGCCTTGGAACTATCAGGTCCTTACCCAACCACCTGATAAACTGTGGGTTCAGTTTGACGTCCAACCACTGGTCGTTAAAGTTAGTTTTTTTGTTTGAAGTCATTTTATAAACAAATAATAAATACCTTCAACTGCGCAAAAATCCAAAATCACTTCGTCCAACATTAAAAAAAACACCTCAAAAAGTATAAATCCCTAAAAAAGAAAAAGATATAAACAGATTAAGTCATAAGTCATACAGTCTAAAACACATCCATACACCAATCACCTTCAATCAAAAGGATGAACTTGGAACAACCTCTACGAACAGAATAGGAAGAATAGTAGGTATTAGTGAACTAAAAATAGAAAGAAACAGGATAGAAGCAGATTTATGGAATGTCATTCCTCGCCCATCCTTTTCATTCACTTATCAAATACATCTCTTATTCCACAATAATACAGTAAGGAAAAAAATATATCAAAAATATGCAACTTGGTCCATGGATCATTCTTCATATGTTTTGAAATTTAAAATTTCCCTGACTTTTTTGGAATTTCCCTGACTTTCTGCATATCTTAAAACGTTTCCCTGACTTTCCCTGACCAATTTTTTTTCCCCTGACTTCACGCGAAACATCCCTGACTTTCCAGAAGGTGAACGCCCTGTACATGTAATTCGATATTTGGTATATGGATACACATATATATATATATATAAAAATATAAACATATATATATATTATATATATAATATATATATATAGAGTATATATATATATATATATATATATATATATATATATGGATACATAGTAAATAATATATATATATATATATATATATAAAATGGGGGAAAATGAAACTTTTTAGCTTTTCAAAAATTGAATGTATGCCAAAAATCAGAATTTCATAATATCATTATATTAGATTACCTATGTGAAAATGTAGCATAATGCAACTTTCATATAAAAAAAATAAAAAAAAAATCCATTTTAAATAAAAAAAAAAAAAAAAAAAAGGTGAAAAAATGACCACTGGGGGAAAATGAAACACCTCAAATATTTTTTAAGAAAATAATAATATAATAAAAATTATATATATATATATATATATAATATTATATATATTATAGATATATATATATATATATATATATAAATTATATATATATATATACTTTATATATATATATACTTATATATATATTATATATAATATATAATTATATATATAGATATATATATTTATATAATATATATATAAATATATATATAGTATATATATATATATATAGTATATATAATTATATATATATATATTATATATAGTATATATATATATGATATATATATATATATATTATTATCTTAAACTAATGCCTTCTTTTTTGAAGTTTTTAAAATAGAAAACACCTCTCCTAATGAGTTGAGTATGTTCTACAAGACTTATGTCTTCTGCAGCTGGCTCCTTGAAAGTTAAATAACCTGCGAGTCCTTTTTGGGAAGTTTCAGTTTTTCTCAAAAGTTTTACAGTACATGTGCCATCTTCGTCCTTTTCAAGAATTTTTCCAACATTGTGAAAGGGTTGAATATTTGTATTCTGACTTTTGTATTCAACTAGGGCATAATCATTTATGTCTGGCAGTACTTCATTAGGTGGTTGAGGAAATGTTTTTTTTTGGGGGGGAATCATTAGTATAAATGATTATGTGCATAAATGTATTGTAAAATAAATATTATTCTAGGGATTTAACATGAAAAATATGTTTCTTCGCTAAATATAATGGGTTTCATTTTCCCCAACAAGGGCGTTTCATTTTCCCCAACTTTACAAAAGTAGTAATTTCAAAGAAACTAAATATAATTATTGAAAAGTATTAATAGCAGTACTTACGGTATATTGGTCTTAACTACAAGCGGTGTTGAAATTTCAGAAAAAATCCTTTTGCGTTTTTTTTTTGTACAACTCTTAGTTTACACATAAAAATTTACTAAATATTTTATCTGCAATTTTTGGAAATTTTTTTAGTTAAAAATATCAGTTTTCTTTACATCATTTTAAATGAAAATAAAATTTCAAAGCCCTAAGTAACTAAAAAACCTCTAAAAGCTACCAATTTTTTAATTTTTCTAAAATTTTTATCATGATGAAGATGAGTGGTAGTAGTGTTTCATTTTCCCCCATTTGTTTCTTTCCCATTTAACGTGTATATATATATCTCTCTTTTTTTTTGTTTCACTTTCTCTATATGTATATATATATATATATATATATATATATATATATAAAGCTTACAGGTACTTCTAATGAACCCTAACAAATCTTAAGTATCCTAACTGGTAGATGGCAAGTATCCCTAACCTTTACTGATTATACAGGTAAAGTTGGGGGGGGGGCTAAATCTGGATACGAATAATAGCAATGGTAACTGTAATAGTGGGGAGATAAATAAAACTAGTGTTGTTACAGGTTTAAATAATGATGATAGCAATAAAAATAACAGCATTTCGAGTATCAAATGTTTTTACACAAATGCTCATAGCCTTAGAAATAAAAAAATGAGCTGATTAGTTATACCATAAATGAGAAACTAGATATTATTTGCATAACTGAGGCATGGGTTAATGAAGAATTATATGGAGCCTCCTTTCGAATATGAAATAGAGGGATATTCACTTTATTTATTATTATTATTGTTATTATTATTATTATTATTATTATTATTATTATTATTATTATTATTATTATTCATTATGAAAGATTTGCGTCTCATTGTATACAGACTTCCTATTTCGTAATCAATGTTTTACGTGATTGTAGGAAAAATGATTATTACCTATAATTAATTGGGTTTCCTTATTAGTCTCTCTTTGCTCTCTCTCTCTCTTCTCTTTCTCTCTCTCTCTCTCTTTCTCTCTCTCTCTCTCTCTCTCCTCTCCTCTATATATAATACTATATATATATATATATATATATATTATATATATATAATTATATATATATATATATATATATATATCTAATATATTATATAATATATAGTATAATATATATATATAAATACTACATATTTTTTTATACTGGAGTAAATTTTTTTTTTTAATATTGATTGCATGATTTCAAACACATTCTTTAATATACAAGACATATCAACCTTTTTTGATGGGAATATATAATCAATTATGTTTTCTAAAATATTAATATCTCATAGGATTACCCTTTTCCGAACTATTACCAAATTTTGAAATTTTTCTCAGGAGCAATAGCCAATATGTTCAGTATACCCAAAAAATTATCTAAACAAACTGTATTTTCCCCATATGGGTGGTCTGCAAATTTAATAGTGATTGGATGAATAATAAAAAAATTATATGCTACCATTATTTGAGAAAACATTTTTTGAACAACTAAAAAATGAAAAAATCACAATTTTAATTTTCATTTATCCAATAAGTTTAAATTTTTTTTGATCATATATAATTGAGCATGAAGCAATTTTTTGAATTTAATTTTTTTTTATTTAAAATAATATTTGCTACTATTCTGGATTTTTTTTTTACAGTGAGCTGCTGCTAGCAGCAAAACGCTTTTGTATACAAAACATTTATCTAAATAAAAAATGTATATCTTCCCCAATTATATATATGCTCTGAAAATTTCTTACCAACTAGATGAAAAATAAAAAAGTTATCAATTTTTTCTTTGATTTGCAGAAAATGACTCTCCCCCTCCAATACCCTTTGTATTAGTATATCATAGTATATTAGAAATAAAATATTTTCAGCTATTGCTTTTTAAACCACTGTTTAGTAATATACCTGCTGGCTATAGTCTTTGCAATTTAGTAGCCTAAACCTTTTAAGTGTGATAAAATGGTGTTCCGATCAGTAATTAGTTGCAGTATCAGAAAAGCCCAAGGTTTTTTTTCTAAACTTAGAAAGGCTGTAACTTTTTTCCTAAAGATGTTGCCCATTTTTGTTTTTTTTATATACTTCATTACTATTTTTTTTTAGAATCTATGCTGTGATTTTTTTAAAAATTGGCATTGAAGACCTTCTACCTTACTATTACTAATACTTATTTTTGATCTCATCTGAAAAACCAAAATTTTTATCCATTTCCCCACATTTTAAGGTAAGATATCGTTTATTTTTATTTTTTGGTAAAATGATATTTACTTTTTGCCTAATATTACCCTATCTTGACAGTCATGATACCTAACCCTAAAGTTTTGTCTTTTTTTTAAAAATATTTTAACATCTTTGCATGAAATATAGTATAAAAAACCAGAGCTATGGAAGTGATGTCATAATAACCAATATGCTATTCTATATATATATAGTATATATATATAATTTATATATAAATATATATATAATATATATATATATTTATATAATATATATATATTATATATAATATATATATATATATATATATATATATATATATATATATATATATATATATATATCCTAAAATAAGGCAATTAAACAAAATAGTACTTTAAATAATAATACTCAAATTACATCTTAATTATATATCAAAACAAATTGACCTTGGCCTAGGTTAAAATGTGAAGCCTAAGTACTGCTTTACGAGTTTCTAATATTAATAAGTTATATCTGCCAATATGTTTGGTTTTTTAAAAATAAACCATAAGAAAATAGGTTGAATTTTGTTTTAAACAAAAAAAAATTAAACCTATTAACTCCCATTTGATTTTATTTCAATGAAAATAAACTCTTCCTATGATGATTTTTGACATGCAATTGAACTTGGAAGATCGAAATATTAAATTCATGAAGCCTATAATGAAACAAAAACGTTCATATAGTAGTATAACTCATAAACTATTAATTTAAGTCACAATGTCAATTGTATATTATATTAATATACTTAAAAATACTTAAAATTAGTACACACTACACGATCCAAAAAAAAGTAGCACTTGCATACAGATTCTACAGATTTTTAGATACCTTGGTCAAAATTGGAAGCCTTGCCAATAGAAAAGAAGACCCCGTATCCTCTATGACGTGACGAATTTTTGATCGAGATTTTAACATTACATAGGCCTGTCATGCGGTAACTTATAGATATGGTAAATTTTGATATAACTTACTTCATAATGCTATAATTTATTTTCCTGTGACTGTGAAGCGCTATTAGTATTATAAAGTGTTCTTTCCAATTTTTTTACTTTTATTTCATACGAGAACTTGTTAATTAATACGAGTAGTAATACCGTTATAGTAAGGAAATAACAATAAGGCAAAATTCTTATAAAACAAAAATGTTCGAATCCATGCAATCGATATGTATATGGAAGTGGATGCTGATAACAGACATGATCCAAAATAAGAAAAAAATACTATATGGATATTAAGCAAATAACATGGAATTGTATTATTAAATAAACTTGAATGCAAATTGAAACAGAATAAAATAAATGAAATTGAAAATATTAACATATCATTAGATATTAAAACAATATAAAAAAAAAAATAGTTAATAAAATATAAAATATAAAATATAAAAATAAAAATAATATAAAAATATAAAATATAATATAAAAATATAAAAATATAAAAAATAAAAATATAAAAAAAAAAATATAAATAAAAAAATAAAAAATAAAAAATATAAAATAAAAAATTATAAATTATAAAAATATAAAATATAAAAAAATAAAATAAAAAAAACTAAAATATATAAAAAAATAAAACAAAAAATAAAATATAAAAAAATGAAATATAAAAAATAAATATAAAAAAAATAAAAAAAAAAAAAATAAAAAAAAATAAATATAAAAAAATAAAATATAAAAAAGTAAAATATAAAAAAATGTAAAATATAATAAAATATAAAATATAATAAAATATAAAATAAAATATAATAAAATATAAAGTAAAATATAAAATAAAATATAAAATAAAATATAAAATAAAATATATAAAAAATATATAATAAAATATATAATAAAATATATAATATAAAATAAAATATAAAATATAAAATAAAATATAAAATAAAATATAAATTTTAAATACAATAAATTTTATATATATATAATATAAAAATAATAAATAATATAATAATAATAAGACTTGTTCGCTGCGGTGCTTCCTTCTTTCCTGCCACCTCTTTTTTTGGAATTCTCTTCATCTTCTGTGTTTCCAATCAATTTAATCTCACTCACTTTAAAGCCTGCGTCTGTGCTCATCTGCGAAATTTGCGTTAGATCAATATTTGAGACTTTCAACACCCCCTCCTTGAATGGGGCTCTGCCCGTGAGCGGTGGTGTCAAGTGTAAAAAAACAAAAGCAAATATGAATAGATAGGTTAAGATGATCCACTCAATAGAGTTAACAAAATGTAGGAAATGAGTATCAGATAGGACGGAACTTTGAAGAACACCACAATTGACTGAAATGGAAGTAGTCTTTTCATTGGCAACTGCCGATATGAAATAATTCGAAAAACTTGCCATTAGAATTAGATATTTCAGAGCGACAACAATTTTTTAAAATAGTTTGGGCTTATTACGTATACATCCAAAATTGAGGGAAATGGTTAGTATGAATGAAGCAGGGCTGCGGAGTCGGAGTCGGAGTCGGAGTCGGAGTCGGAGTCGGAGTCGGAGTCGGAGTCGGAGTCGGATCGGAGTCGGAGTCAGAGTCGGAGTCATGGAGTCGGAGTCGTGGAGTCGTGCAATTTTCTCGGAGTCGGAGTCGGAGTCGAAAACTCTGCGCAAGTGGAGTCGGAGTCGGAGTCAAAGATTCCTGTGTAAGTGGAGTCGGAGTCGGAGTCGAAAATTTAGAGAACTATTATTATTATTATTATTATTATTATTATTATTATTATTATTATTATTATTATTATTATTATTATTATTATTATTATTATTATTATTATTATTTTTATTATTATTATTATTATTATTATTATTATTATTATTATTATTATTATATTATTATTATTATATTATTATTTTATTATTATTATTATTATTATTATATTATTATTTATATATTATCAGATCTGTAAATTTTACGTTGACTCTATGCCATTTAGAAATCATGCTGAATCTCAAACAACCTTAACATGCAGTAACAAAACCACTGATAGTGCAAGATCATGTTCGAAAGTACTCCACAAGTACATCTCAACTCTATACATCTAACATCATCAAAGGAATAATTCTTGTAAGCGAATGAGTCTTTTAATTTTAATATATAATAAGTAAATCAAAAGATATTGAGTTTGACTTAAATAAATAAAATTTTATGTTAATGTCTGGTTGCGTGTTTTGTTGTAGAAGGCCTCCGCAATTTTAAGTTTCCTGGACTTCAACACAAGCCAGTATAATATAGATGAAGGATTGACAGATATTATTAACAGTAGATTTGACCATATGCCGTATTGAAATGTTCAAAAGATTTTGCTGGACTGTAAGATGGGTTGATATGCCCTGTCCGATCAATCTATTTTTCGTGTAAAATCCAATATATGTCGGACGTAACACTCTACTAAGCGGCAGTTAAATGGTACAACAACGTGAATTGGTTGTCGGGGCAATAGCATCTCTTGTGCTAAGAAGATGACAGTTTGTTGGATTAATGGTATAGTCTGACTTTAATTTTTAGGTGTTCTTTAGTTTTGAGGGTTGAGAATTCAAAATATACGAAGGCACCTTCTCTTCCTTATTGAACAAATAGCATAAGAAGTTTTGAAGAAGAAATTTTAATCGAATTTTTTTGATTATGTTTTAACTTTCTTATTATATATTTGTAAGGGTTTTATTATATTAAATTTTCCAAGCTGAATATTGTGGATGATAACAGTTAAATTAAATTTTACTTAATGCGCCAAATTTCTTTCTTAATCAAAAGTTTTCCAAGTTGATCATTGTATGGTCTGTAAACTAAAATTTTTACGATGGGATTCTTTGTAAATAGTCGTGATATAGGATCTATAGTTTCATATACAGACAATTTATCATGGGTTGAACATGTATGCCTGTAGATATAAAGCAGTCAGAATCTAACATTGATTTTTGATGTCTATAAAAACAGTAGCAGTATTAACCTAAAGTTTCGTATGTAATTTTAAGCATGAAACTCTGAATTCTATTGATGAACTGATGTATATGATCTGTTGTTCCTAAAAATAGTGAGGGTGTCGTCGACATACCCTTATGTAATGTAAAATACGGGTTAATAGTTTGTTTGTTTCATGAAGGAATGAGCGATCGGCAACCCATCAGTTTATAGATCACATGTTTTCTTTAATATTTAAACGGTGTTAGAGTACAAACAGAATTAATAAAATTTCATATGTGCTCTGATATATCTGGTGGTGGTAGGTTATTTGAGTGATACACTTCGTTAATTAATATGTCAATCGTATCAGGAACCGGTACATTTATGAACAAAGATTCTACATCAAGTGAGGCGAATATATTAGTGGCTTCAAGTTTTAGGTTTGATAATTTACATAATGTTTCATTATTTGATTTAACTATGAAAGAGTTATTAAGATATGGTCGGATAATGCTGTTCAGATATTGGTCAATTTCGTGTGTAACCGTTCCGCACATAGATATTACAGGTCTCAAAGGTGAATTTTCTAAGTTTTTGTGTATTTTGTACATTACATAATATATATAATATATATAATATATATATATAATATATATATATATATATAGTATATATATATATATATATATATATATATATATATAATATAATATATATATATATATATATATATAATATATATATATATCTTAAGTTATAAAATCCAGTTCTTTTAATTTTGTCAGAAATTCTTTTGTTTTTTTATTTCATAACCGATTCTGTTAATATTATTATTAATTATTTTATTATTGTTTATTATTGATTATTATTTTATTATTATTATTATTATATTATTATTATTATTATTATATTATTATTATTATTATTATTATTATTATTATTATTATTATTATTATTATATTATTATTATATATTATTATAATATTATTATTATTATTATTATTATTATTATTATTATTATTATTATTATATATTATTATTATTAATTATTATATATTATTATTATATTAATTATTAAATTATTATTATTATTATTAATTATTATATTAAATTATTATATTATTATTATTATTTAAAAGTGAAAGTATTAAACTTTTAATTTTATAATGGGCTGTTTTATAAAATAAAAATAAAAATAATTTTGCATATAATTAAGGTTTATACCATTTTGCTTCCGAAACTGAAATATAATTGTTTGTCATGAGTTGCGCCTGCATCTTTATGTCTTTACGGTACTTTACCGTATAGCACTTGGAGATTGGATTCATTGGAAAAGTGGTAAATTTTTTTTATTCTCAAAAGCAAGCGAAAAAAAAATTGTTGAAACAAAAAAATGTTTTACTGTAACTCTGTAAGCACTAATCTGAGTCAGAGTCAAAATTTTGAATTTGACTGCTGGAGTCGGAGTCGAAAATTTTTGATTAAGTGGAGTCGGAGTTGGAGTCGGAGTCGAAAATTTTTGTTTAAGTGGAGTCGGAGTCGGAGTCAGAGTCGAAAATCCAAATTTTAATTTAAGGAGTCGGAGTCGGAGTCGAAAAATTTATTTTACGACTCCGCAGCCCTAGAATGAAGTACAGAGATAGCAGAAGGAACGGCGCCATTCTAAAGAACACTCCCTCAGAACTCAAATGGGCTTTTGCCATTCAGACAGTTTGCCTTAAAAGCATTCAAAAAATTTTAGGACCTCATGCACCTAAATCAACTGTAATCATTGGTAAGTACATGAGGCACCTGAGGAATGAGGGTTTAGGTGAGGAGTGCCAGATTCTTTTCTCTTTATAGATTTAAAGGAAAACAACGAGCTTCTACAACAGCTGCTATATAAAACCGGAAATAAATTAGGAGAGAAGGAGGCAGTGAGGTGGATAGATGCCGAAAGATAGAAGTATAGATATCAAATCTCTATGCCAAACCCAATCGAAGGTTTCGCTATGTCTATGACCACATCAATGGATTCACCAAAATGTCGAAAATTTGAAAACTGAAAATCTGAGAGAAAATAAAGATCAACCGTATGACGTTCCCTACGAAAGTCATACTTGCGATCAGAGATAGAACTAGAAGAACAGATATATTTTCAAATCTTCCTTTTAAGGATAAATTTGAAAATTTTAGAAAGAACGAAGGAAGGAAGTTAAAATGTTGAAAGGGATCCAGAGTCCCATTTTTTTTCGACAAAAGTCTGATTTATTCGCACGTTTCCAGCAGGGGAAAGAAAAGGGTCGAAGTGGAAAAGGACAGAGACAGAAGCAGTTTACCAAAGGCAGGAGAAAGCTCCAGAAGCACAAGTTTAAACTACAGCAGGAATACCATGAGACAGTAAGCATTCTTGGTTGTAAAGTTCATAGTTCATCTTCGAAAGGAAACAACTTACACCTTCGTTTCTCCTTAATATTCTTTGATGTTTAAATTTTTTTGTGATTCCTTTCTTGGAAGTATCACAATATTTCTCTTTCCAAGCTAGCTTCCAAGAGGTTGTAGAGTTGCTAGCTTTGCTTAACAATAGGTTGAATTTCTAGCTTTTCAATTGAATTTTACAATTATTTCATGGGCAGTTCATAACTTTTTTTCAGAGAACTTTTCTTCGGTTCTTTCTTTTCAGCTCATTTTAGGTATTTCATCTAAGATTCATGAAATCTGGACCT
This sequence comes from Trachelipus rathkii, assembly GCA_015478945.1. Classification (NCBI taxonomy): domain Eukaryota; kingdom Metazoa; phylum Arthropoda; class Malacostraca; order Isopoda; family Trachelipodidae; genus Trachelipus; species Trachelipus rathkii. The sequence continues at coordinate 40,484 of JABUQX010029159.1, forward strand.
GGGTTCATTATTATATATATATATTTATATATTATATTATAATCATATATATATATTAATATATATTATATATATATATATATATTATATATTATATATTATTATATATATATATATTATATATATATTATTAATAATAATAATATATATAATATATAATATAATATATATATTATTAGTATATATATATATATATATGGAGAATGTTGCCTAAATATAGGAAAACCGACTATCCTGAGTTGTTGTAAAGCATTAGAGAACAAATGTGAGCAATAGAGATGCATGTCTCATAGTTAATGCTGCCCTCAAGGACCTCGGACTTCTGTCACCAAAAAACGTTGTTGATCCAAGTAAGTTACAACGCCAAAGAAAATACTGGAGAGACAAACAGTCAGAGGAGCATTTGCTGCAACACAGAGGTATGGTCTGCATTGGTTTCGATGGAAAAATAGATGAAACACTTGTCGATACTGGAGGTGTGCGTAGAAAAGTTAGAGAAGAACATTACGTGCTAGTGTCATTTCCAGATGCATGTTACATCGATCACGTTAGTCCTAACTCAGGAAGATCTCGAGATGTATTTAATGAAATTCTGGGTATTATTGAACGAACAAGATCTACAGAGACTTTAAGAGCAGTGATTTGCGATGGAACTCCTGTGAATACGGGTAACAAGAATGGAATAATCACACTGTTGGAGTTACATCTTAAAAGACCACTTCAATGGCTCATATGCATGTTGCATTTTAATGAACTGCTACTCAGGAAGTTATTTAGTGTTGTTGATGGGAAGACAACTGGCCCATCGTCACATGAAGGACCTATAACCAAACTGCTCTCATTTGATCCTCAGACCAAACCCATCATTAATTTTCAACCAATTCCAGGCTCTGTAGTTGATGTTCCTGAAACAGTTACGAAAGATCTAAGTTCTGACCAGCTGTATTTACTAAAAATCTGTTTATTAATTCTGCAAGGGGTACAAAATGCAGATCGTAATAATATGCGGTATTTGAAAACTGCACAGCCGGGTGCCTTAAGCCATGCAAGGTGGCTAACTAAAGCTAACAGACTGCTTCGATTGTACGTTTCAACAGAATCCGCATCTGATGATCTGAGGCGTTTGGTACGATTCGTACTGAACTTCTATGCCCCCATATGGTTCTATATCCGCTCCCATCCCTTCTGTCAAGATGGTGCAAAGAATTTTCCCTTTATGGTATCACAGTATCAAAAACTTTCTCCTGAGGATCAGAACATCATTTCTCCAGTGCTCCTAAACAACTCCTATTTTTGTCATCCAGAAAACTTGTTGCTAGCTGGTGTTGCAGATGAACGGGAAACAATAAGAAGATTTTCATGTCAACAAATTCTTCAAGCAAGAAAGAAAATTTCCTCCACCAATGTGCAAGTTCGCTGCTTTGATAAAAGGCAGCTAAACGTCAATCTCAACGCCACTTCCTACATGGAACTGATAGACTGGGGGAGTACTCCTATCACCCCCCCCCCACCTCTTCTTGATGATATTAGTGATGATATTTTGGTTAGTAATCAACAAATTCTCCTACCAAAGTATCCGTGTCATTCGGTCGATGTTGAAAGAAATGTCAAAGATGTTTCCGCTGTTTCTAGTAGGGTCGTTGGTCATACTTCTCGACATGGTGCAATACTACAAACCAAACATTCTCGAATCGAAATACCTTCAGTACAGACAAAATCTGATTTTCTATGAGATTTTGTACTATGCAGGTTGTTTAGCATGTAAGAATGTAAGGATATTTAAGCTATACTGTATATCTGGCTATATATATATTTTTGTTTTTAAATAAAAAGATTCAAGGTAAAGTTGGGGTATGAAAACAAATCTTGAAGAACTTACTTTTAACACATTTCAGTTTGTATCTGAAGAGAGCACCAAAATAAAGTTGTTTCAAATCTGCACTACAACTTTTGTATGTTTTCAACCCAGCTTAATATATATATTATATATAATATATATATATATATATTATACTTTTGATATATATAATAGAATATATATATATATATATATTATATATATATATATAGTATTTATATTATATATATATATATATAAATTTTTTTTATTTTATTTAAACATATATATATATATATATTATATATATTATAATATATATATATATATATATATATATTATAATTCTGGGGACATTGGGGTAAGATGTCGTTAAAAGTAGAGAAAGTGAAAGTTTTTAGATGGGACACATCAAGAAAGAGAAGGATAAGGAATAATTATGGAAGAGCTCTTAATAAAACTCTGAACATGTCTGGAATTATGGAAGAACGAGATGAATCAAATGAAAGTATCAACCTTCTTGCAATTTAATTTATGAGAGAAAAAAAAAAACAGTTGAAATTTCTTATATAATTATTTTTTTTCCAGCATTATAGTCGAAAATCAGATTTAAAATGAAATAAAAAAATGTCCGGGAAGTTATACAACTGAAATACCATAAAGAAATTTGGAAATTTATTCTTTCCAAAGTAGAACAAAGTATTTTCGACTTGAATATTGATTTTTTTTTTCAAAAATCTGCATTAATATAAAAACTCATGAAAACACAGCATGAGGTTTGGACCACCTATCAGCCGTTTTGTCTCTTTCCATTTACTACTGTTAATCCGATGGTCTACAGTTGACACCACTTCTAAGCATTGGGGAAATCGGTGGTAGGTACATTAAAAATAATAAAAATAATAATAATAATAATAATAATAATAATAATAATATAATAATAATAATAATATAATAATTAATAATTAATAATAATAATAATATCATAATAATATAATAATAATATTTAATAATAATATAATAATAATAATAATAATAATAATAATAATAATAATAATAATAATAATACTATTAATAATAATAATAATAACAATATTATATATATATTTATATATATATATATATATATATATATATAAATTATTATATATATATATATAAATAACATATATATATATATAGTATATATATATTAATATATATTATATATTATTATATATATATGATTAAAATTAAAAATGTTAGTTATTTCTTTACCATTCGATTTATTCTCGAAGATATTACTGGTTGGAGTTTTTATTTCCATTTTTAATTTGGATTGAAGATGTCATAAATTTGTGATATAAGTTTCTTTTTCTTGTTCTTGATTTGTTCTTGTTCATATATATATCTTTCTTTATTTATTCCTTCTTGATTTTTATTATTTGTTACTTTGTTTATTTTTTATTTACTTTTACTTTTTTATAATATTTAAATTTTATTTCTTTATTTTTAACCATAAATTACTTATTAAGATTATAATCAAATTTTCACCTATATTATAATAATTCTATATCAATTTTTGCTGTAATGAGAAGAAATGATTATAAGAATTTATCATTCTTCCACCTCTCTGCTTCTTCAAATTTGTTTTTTGTCATCTTACATTTGAAGAAGTTCTTATTTGCTGTTTTATTTTCATTTTCATCCTTTACTCTTCTAGAGATTACATTTCTCATTTTTTTATTATGTAATTCTTTGGTGAAAATATCAGCAAATTGATCATTACTATTCACCCATTCTATTTCTTTTACTTCCTGATTATTTAGATATTCTCTTATTGCTGATATGATGATCCTCATGCTTTTAATTTTTGATTGTCTTTCTGACATTAGAGTATCTACAAGTGTCTTACTATCTGTTCTTATAATTATAGGTATCTTATTATTAGTAATTTCTTCCCACATTTTTTGAATATATAATGTTTGTTCAATGCCTTCAAGTAAACTATTTGCCTCTGCTTGTATAACTGAATGATTCACTTTCTTTGATTTATTTGATTTCCACATTATGGGTATCATTTTTCCTTTTTTATCTACAGCAAAAATAATGCATCCTAGTTGTGTTTTATCTCCTTCTCTATTAGCAAATGATGAATCACAATATGTTATGTATTAATTTCTCAATCTTCTCATTATTTATTTGTATTATATTTAATTCATTTCTGTATTTTTTTATTAATCTATTAAGTTCTTTATAATCTTTAATACTCAGTTCTTTTTCTCCCTTGCTCATTTTACTAACTATATACGCTAAATCTGGTCTTGTATTTCTTGCCATCCAATTTAATTTACCTATTAATTGTTGGTATTCTTTTACTTCTCTTTTATTAAGTTTTCTATTTTCTTACATTAATTGCAATCTTCTCCCAGTAATTATTTTGCTCCATTATTATCATGTTTTCTTCCTGACATAATTGAACTCCTAAATATTTAAATGATTCTGAACTACTTTCTCCTATTTCAAAGATATTTTTTAATTTATTTATTATATTGTTTTCAAATTTTTTACTTCCTACCCATAAAATATCATCTACATGTGTACATAATAATCCGTCTATATTAATTGAATCTTTCATTATAAATAGTGTTGGTTCCATTTTACTTTGTTTTAAACCTAACTTAATTAATTGTTTTTTCAATGATAAATACCACATCATGGCAGCATCTTGTAATCCATATACGGTTTTATTCAGTCTCCAAAGTTTACCATTGTCAAATTCTGGTGGAGGTTTTAGATATACTTTTCTTGTTATTGTATCTCCTTGTAAGTATGCTGCTGAAATATCCATAGCATTTATTTTCCATTTCTTTTCCTGAGCTATGGTTAGTATCATTTTCATTGCTTCAGTTGATACTGTTGGTGCATCTGTTTTTTCCTCCACTTTTTCTTCATATCCTTTAGCTACTAATCTAGCTTTAAATTTTTTCTTGTTATTCTGCATTAATTTTTCACTAATTACCCATCTTACATTAATTGCTCTTTCACCTTTATCATTTACTTCTTCAAAGACCTTGTTCTTCTTCCAATTTTCTATCTCTTTCATTTTGGCTTGTTTAATTTCTTCATTTGAATGATTATAATAACTTTGATTTATCTCCTCACCTTCATCTTCACTATCTATTTCATCTATTATCTCCTCACTTGCATCCAACGATTCTTCCTCGCTATCTTCTTCATTTTCAATTACATCTAATTCATATATTTTTTCAAATTCTTTCAAATCTATATCATATATTCTATTTGTATTTAAATTACGTATGTTATAACATCTATTATATTTTTTACTAGTGCTTTGCCAGCTCTACTAATAACATAACAATTTAATATATCTTCATTATTCTTTAATTTCATTTCATAGAATTTACCTGTTTTCACATTTTTTGGATCAATTTCTTCATATTCATCAATTGATGTCATTTCTTCTTCTTCTTCTTCATCTTCAGTTTGACTTTCATTTTCATTATCAGTTTCATCATCTATAATGTTTGACCATATTATTTCTTCTGTATCATTACCATTCTCATTTAAATTATCTATCATGTTTTCATTTCTTTCTTCTTCATATTCATCCTTTTTATCTTCAAGTTCATTATTATTTTCATTTAATTTACTTTTTTGAATTCTTGTTGAATGAACTTTTGATACAGCTCTTAAAGTACCTCCATGTTTTACTATGATGGTTTTTCCATCTACACACATTATTTTAGCTGGTCCTCTCCATTCTTTATCAATGTTTCTTTTATAATATACTTCTTCACCTATATTTATATCTTTTGACATGTGTTCTCTTATTTGACTTCTCAATGCACGTTTTATTTTTTCTGAACTTTCATTTTCTATATGTATTTTTCTAGCATGTTCTATTGTTTCTAATAATTCTTTAATCATGTCATCAGTATCTCTCTTTTCACTCATTATTATGTTATCACAATCTATTATGTTTGGTATTCCTATGTTTCTTCCAAAAACAAGTTGGTTAGGAGCATATCCCAAATAATTTGTTAATCCATTCTTAGCAAAAACTGCCCATGCCATGCTATTCTTTTTATCATGTCCTTCTTGTTTTAACTTGTATAATGATTCCTTAAGTAACCCTACTACTTTTTCACATAAACCATTACTCCATGGGCTTTCTGCCGCTGTACTCATTAATTTGATATTCAATTTTGTCGTAAAAGTTTCCATATCTTCGTTTTGAAATTCTCTTCCTGCATCAGACATAATACTATTAGGACTTCCAAAATATATAATCCATTTTTCGATTAACCTTTCTATAATTTCTTTACTGGTTTTATTTTTTAACCATACTGCCTGTGTATATCTTGTTGCATGGTCTATTATTACTAAAAATTTATTACTTTCAAATTCTCCCACATCTAGTTGAATTAGTTCATTAAATTTATTTGCTAATGGCAAACCTACTACAGGTCTTGGTGGAGTTTTCTTATATTTTTTACATATTTCGCATTCTTTCACAATTTGCTCCAATTCTTTTCTTACATTATTCCAAAAATCTTCTTCTTTTATTTGTTTTTGATTAGCATTCTTTATTGTTTTAAATAATTTTTCTATTCCACAATGAGCAAATTGTCTATGTAGCTTTTTTAATTTTTCTTTTCTATCTTTTTCTTTTATCCAATTGTCTTTAAATTGACTAATCCAACATGTTTTCTTTTGTTTTCTATTCAATAGTATGCAGGAATGTCCTCCTTCATTATCAAATGTCTGTACTTTCTGTAGATTAAGATCACAAATATCAACAGTTCCATCTTCAATGTTAATTTTTAATTTCATTCTTTTCATTGCTGATTTACCTAATAATAAAGGTATATCACCCTCTAATACATTGATTTTTAAATCAAAACTCTTTCCTTTGATTTTACAAGGCAATAATATTTCTTTTAATATTTTATATTCTGTTTTTCCAAATACAAAACAACCATTTTTAAATTTTTGTGTGTCATCTATATATTGTAATTCTTCATCAGTTAATCCACTAATCAATTTTGTTAATCCTAATTCTCCAATTACTGTTTCTATACTTCCTGTATCTATAATAGCCACTACATCTTCTTGATATTTAATTTCTTTAGAGTCATTACATTCTTCATTCTTATTGAAAAATGTTCTATTTATTTTTCTGTCTTCTAATTCTATTTCTAATTCATTTCTTTAGAGTCATTACATTCTTCATTCTTATTGAAAAATGTTCTATTTAGTTTTTCATTATTTCTTTCTATAAAAAATATAGATTTATTATTTTTATCTTCTATTGGTTCATTTTCTTTACAATTTTTCATTATGTGTCCTTCTTTTTTACATTTCCAACACACATTATTATATTCTTCATTCCAATAGCAATCTTCTGTTTTATGATTATTCCGTTTACAAATACCACATTTATTAAAATTAAATGTTCTTTCTCTCCAGTAACATTCTTCAGTGTTATGATTATTGTATTTACATATTGTACAAAATTTATTTTTATTATACCAATTTTCATTTTTAGTGCCTTCTTTTTCTACAATTTCACATACTGATTCCATCATATTTACAATTGATTCTTTAGTTGTTAGGAAAATATTTGTTTTAATTCCTTCAATCTTATTTATAATTAACTTTCTTTCCATGTCCTTCATATTAGAGTTACTTATCAATTGGTATGAATGTACCTTATCACTTATTTTAATGTCATCCAGTTTTTCACAATCTCTTTTTGCTTTATCATACCTTGCTACATATTCTCTGAAAGATTCTCCTTTTCTTTGTTGCATATTCAATAGTGTTTGTACTTTAAGATAACTTTCTTGTTCTTTATTTCTACTATATCTTTCTTTTAATGTATTTATAATTATTTCTACTCCATTTTCTGTCCATATTTCTTTTTCATTTAATGACATAATTACTTCTAGTGGTTCTCCTGCTAAACCTCCTATTATTTGTGCTATTTTAGTTTTTTCCTTTTCTTCAGATACTTCTCTCCATACTTTTAACTTGAATAAGTATTCTTCAAAAGATTCTTCTTTTTTTCCACTAAATTTAGGTGTTATTAAATTCATTTTTCTTTGTTCATTTGTTACTCCTTTTTCTTTACTATCTATCAGTTCCTTTATCATGTCGGTTAGTTTATCCATTGTTATTTTTAGAATTTCTTTTGCAGTATTTTCATCTTCTTCTTTTGACATTTTGTTTGTTTATTTTATTAGGTCTAATTTGATTATAAAATGATTAAAGTAAAATGTAGTTATTCTTACCATTCGATTTATTCTCGAAGATATTACTGGTTGGAGTTTTTATTTCCATTTTTAATTTGGATTGAAGATGTCATAAATTTGTGATATAAGTTTCTTTTTCTTGTTCTTGATTTGTTCTTGTTCATATATATATCTTTCTTTATTTATTCCTTCTTGATTTTTATTATTTGTTACTTTGTTTATTTTTTATTTACTTTTACTTTTTTATAATATTTAAATTTTATTTCTTTATTTTTAACCATAAATTACTTATTAATTTTATAATCAAATTTTCACCTATATTATAATAATTATATATATATTTTTTTTGTAAAAAGAAAAAATATATATATATATATATATATATATATATATATATATATATATATATATATATATATATATATATATATATATATATATATATATATATATATATACGGTATATATATATATATTATTTTTAAAGGAAGCATAATGCAAGAACTTGTGGAAACATTTATTTGGCAACGCTTCGGTTCAACCTTCAACCATCATATTAATAATAATAATAATAAAATAATAATATTAATTTAATAATAATAATTATAATAATATAATAATAATAATAATAATAATAATAATAATAAAAAATAATAATAATAATAATAATAATAATAATAATAATAATAATAATAATAATAATAATAATAATAATAAATAAAAAGAGTAAATAATAATAATAATAATAATAATAATAATAATAATAATAATAATAATAATAATAATAATAATAATAATAATAATAATAATAATAATAATAATAATAATAATAATAATAACAACTGCATAACACGTATTTTATTGAATGAAATCTGACACTTGATTCTAGGTGATTTTGGTGCGCTGATCACGTTTTTGAAGTCGGTTTTGCTCTATCAGGTTTCTGTTTTTTTTTTTTTTTTTTTTTTGTAAGAAGTCTATGGGGCATTTTCAAGGTTTTTCAAAATCAGGGTATGAAATTTTGTCATCTGGTAATATTTATTTCAACACACATGAATAGAAATAGTTCAAACTATACCAATATGACATAAATATTCTAGAAATACCTTTATGCTAATCAAAAGTTACATTAAAAAACGTTTAATTTGGCAAAAATTTCCTTTTATAAGATTTCCTAGCATGCTTACTTGTTGATGGCAGGTCTCTTTTCAAGGTCCAACAGTAATCGGCCATCATGTGAGAATCCCACCGACCTTGATAACGTTCTTCCATAATTTTTATATCTTGGTGGAATCTCTCCCCTTGCTCGTCACTTACATCACCTAAATTAGTTGGAAAGTTTTCAAGATGACTATTCAAAAAATGCATTTTTAAACTCATATTGCAATCTAATGTTTTGTAGTCTCCTATAAGTTTGTTCACA
>JABUQX010029159.1:57500-75000 GCA_015478945.1 Trachelipus rathkii
AGACTCCAAAAACAAGAGAGAGACGGTGAGCGTGGCTAAGGGGACTGTCTCGGTAGGGGTACCTAACTTTTGGAGGTAGTAATAATCAATTCTAGGATTTTTAGGTTTTAATACTCTCTAGAGCAGAATTTACTGCTGTTTCGAATGGTTTGGGTAATTTAAAAAATAAAAAAATATTTTATTCATTATACACAGGGGCAAGGTCAATTTTTGGGAAGTCATAAATGATAAATCGCGATAACCTTTTTATTATTCATCCGATCAGCACGAAACTTTCGGAGCATGTAAAATCGAAGAAGATTTACATTTTTTATTTAGATAAAATTTTTGAATACAGAGTAAATTTGCCGCTGTGCCTGGGAAAAACTTCAAATTTTCAAAATTTTCCTCATAAACAGTGGCAAACCCCTTGGGTTTACAAAAAATATTTTTGTAATATACATCAATTGTAATAAATAGTTTACAGTAAACATCAAAAAATAACCTGGAACATTGATAATTTGAAAACATTTATACCGAATTTAAAATTTATCTGAAAGACCTGGCGACATTTTTTATCTAAAAATGTTCTGGTAAAACCTTCAGTTTTTCATCGATGATAAAGTAACAATCTAACATTTCATCGAAGGATAGCGCATATAGCGGTCTTTGAATGCCTCTTCCTTTCCTTCGACAATTCTCTCAAAAGTTTTCATTTGTTTAATCGACGAATTTTGTCAAATCTTGTCACGCAGAAAAGATATCCATATTTGGAACATTTCACCTCTACCAAGAGTAAATTGTAGAGCTAAAATTGCCGGAGGCCATCCAAAATATTTTTCTTTCATAGAGTTTCTGTTTCAATTATATAATATATATATATATATATATATATATATATATATATATATATATATATATATATATATATATATATATATATATATATTATATATATATATATATATATATATATATATATATATATTAATATATATATAATATATATATATATATATATATATATATAATATATATATATATATATATATACACACATATATATTTATATATACTATATATTATATATATAATATTATATATATATTATATAATATATATTATTATATAATATATATATTATTATATATATATATTATATATATATATATATATATATATATATTATATATATATATATATATTATATATCTATATATAATTTATACATTTCACCATCTTCCTGGCATGTCTGCAAGTGGTGTTGGTGTGTGGATAAATATTCAACAAAATATTACCACCATTCCACGAAAAGATACCAGTGGAAGAGAAATTTGGAAAATTTTCCTCATATGAACTCGACTGTTTTTAGAGCAGAGTTTTCTCTACCTTTTGAGCCTCGCGACCCCCCAATAGCCAAAACGCATAAAGTTATCAACCTCCCGACCCTCTAATTACCCCATATATATATATATATAATATTATATATATATATATATATAATATTATATATATAATATATATATATATATTATATATATATAATATATACTATATATTATATATATATATTTCTTAATAAAAGATGCTTTTTTATGCATTAAGTATATTATTTTTATATTATTAAGTATTAACTTTTTAAAATAACAACTGTGTAACATTTGATTATAATTCATTAATAAAATCTGTTTTTCGTACATTAAATATTTTATTTTTTGTGACCCACCGCGACCCCCCGTTGATCCGCTCACGCCCCCTTTGGGGGTCGCGATCCCCCGGTTGAGAAACAATGGCTTAGTGAAACGTAGCTTCATCTTCAATATTTTATTATTTCAAATTTCTTCTTTTTTATTTTAATTTTTGTAGTTAATAATTAATATTCCAAAATTGCCAAAAGAAATGAGGTTAAAAGTTTTCAGCTTCTTAAATTCAGATCACAAATTAAATTAATTTACGTAAATGTATAATATTTTACATTCTATAATCCCTAATCGTAATTTGATTTTCCTTTAAATTAAAGTTGTAACAGTTACTTTAAACCAAAAGCTCTCTCTCTCTCTCTCTCTCTCTCTCTCTCTCCTCTCTCTCTCTTCTCTTCCTCTTCTCTCTCTCTCTCTCTCTCTCTACTCTCTCTCTCTCTCTCTCTCTCGGATCTCCTCTCTCTCTCTCTCTCTCTCTCTCTCTCTCTCTCTCTCTCTCTCTCTGAAAATATTGTCAAACCACTTCTTGGATAGAATTTTTGGACCTTTCTTAAATCAGGGAGCAATAAAAAAAATGAAACTTTGTAAAGTTGGTAAAACTGAGAAAGGCATTTTATGATCCAAGGAATATTCAGAAATAAGAGATTTTATTTATTTTAAATTAAATTTATGAAGTTTCATAAAGTTGATTTTGTGTACTTTTTATTATGTCTAAATGAGATTTTTTTTCATTTCCAAAATTATTTTATATTGTAGTTAAATTATTTTTTCGTTAGATATTTATTGAGCTAAATAAAAACTAAAACAATACCATAGAGTAAATGCACAGCAGGCTGGCGCGAATGCATGACAGACCGTTCGCTGAAGCCTCGCTCCAAATGCGCGATGCGTGCGAGCGTTGCCGTGGAAAAGCTTACTCGCTCTGCGCTAGAGTAAGTTGTATATGTATGTAATGTAAATATAACTATAGACATTACCGTGCTATAGATTAAACTTTATTACATATCTCATTAGTTGCTAAGTTAGTCACTTTAGTTACTAATTTATTTATTTTACAATTTTAAGCATTTTAACACTTCCTCTTGATTTAAATTTATCAAATATCTCACAAAACCACTTATTCTCTGTAAAGCTTTTTTTTTTTTTTTTTTTGCTACCTGTAATAAAATCTGCATTTCTGAGCTAGAGTAGAAAATAAAATTTAAGTAAAAAAAAATGTTTTACAAAATAGTAGTCTTCTATTAAAAGATCCAATAATGTTACTTTACTGACTATGGTTTGTCTATAAAACACTTACCAGATAAGAAAAAGGAGGCTCTTTGCCTGCTCTTTTCAGAACCTCGGAAAATGATTCATAGTAAGCAGTGATAAGAGTATTAAGATTCTTCCAACGAAAATCTCCAGTGAGGCTCGTAAAGAAAAAGTAATTCAAATCTGATGCTGCGGAAGTCTTCCCAGAAAGCTGAAGGTCCGCAAATCTTAAATCTACCGGAATTTCATCTTCGTTATATCTGTTGAACAAATAGTTCTGAATAAGGATCATATATTTCATTCTTTTAATTTTAATAAATTTAAAAGGGCTCTAGTACCTTAACTACAAACACAGAATGGTTTGAAGGGCTAAATATTTCTTATGTAATTCTGAAATTTAAAATTGCAAATTCGTTTAGATTACAAAATGTTAGAAAATATTTGTAATTACTTAAGAATGGGTTATCATCATTGAATGTTAGCGTAGAATTTAGAAAACCAATCGGTCAACAAAATTTTATTTTTTAAAGTCCACAATTCTTTAAATAAAATAAAGCTATGCAAAATGAGGAAATTCTTAATATAATATTTAATAAAAAAAATAAAAAATTTCAGCGGGATAATATTTTAGATAAGATTAACATATAAAACAAAAGGAAGCGTTGACAAAACAAATAACTAGAACATTCACTTTAGTTATCCTTGCAAGTGGGGGAGAAAGAATTTCAGCAACGTACGTTTTGATTGCCTTAAGAGGCAACCCAAAGGACAATGGTAGCTGGATTGGGTTCCCTCTACCACTTATTTATGCCCTAGAAATGTTCATGCACGTATCGGATTTCTGTGTATGCTTGAGCACCCTACTTCCAGTTCTTGGGAACCAAGAGATACCTAATGATCATGATGATAATGATGTTGATTCATTTAAGAATTTAAATTTTACTGTCACGATAAGGTACTGTATATATTTTGCAACTATCATTAAGTCACAACTTTTAAGTAGTTGAGTCTTACCGTAACAACTACAGCGAACAGAACGGTAGACCAGGTCATTGAGCAGAATAAGGAAGACCGATGACCTATAGATATCCTAGAACCCACGTATCCAAAATAGAAAGGATCACGCGAAAAATGACCAACACTATGCATCTTCGTCAATGTAAACAGGCCACAACCTACCTAAATAAAAATCACAGCACGGGATTATTTTTGAATGTCTCCTAAAATACCAAATTAAGCATTCATATCTGCTCAAAGTCTCGTACAATTACAAACTATTCCAATAGGTCAGTCATAACAGTGAGTGTATGAATCTCAACAACAAATATTTAATTTATTTCATCAAATGTAGTGTTCTATGAAGGATGTTTGGGTATACAAAATTAATATCTCTTAATTTTTTAAGTGAATAAAATAAAAAAAAATACCTATATAATATCAAAAAAAAACAGGGTGAGATTTTGTTAAAAAAAAAAACAAATAACACTAAAACGCCGCTATAATTCCTTACAAGCATTTTGGAATAAAGATTAGACAAAGAGAAAAAAAGCCAACCAATATTGCAACCTGTATTCAAGCTTAAGGGCCTGGAGTGAAGGCAAAACGACTATTGTCATTTGAAATAGAAAAAGGCAAAGGACCAATTACAAATTATAGCTGACCAATCTTCAAAGTGAGATAATTATCTAAAAGGGATTTGGAAAATGAATTAAGTATTATCTGTACAGAAATTGTGGTTAATTGATATAATAAAAATATATAATATATATATAAATATATAAATTAAATATATATATAATTATATATAATATCATTATAATAGACTACCCCATACCTTATAAAAAAATAATAATAATATCTATTATAAAATTATAATATATTATAAAATTTATAAAATATATATTAATGAAATTGGAAATTTCCTGGTATGTAAAATTAATAACCCTGACAAGAAACGAGTGAAATTAAAAATAAAATAAAGCGAAAGAGGTTATCGAAAAAACACTGTAGTCTACCCTGTTCCTTCTGCCATTAAACAACAACAAAAATTAATCCAGACAATATACTCTCCACTAAAGGCTACAAGATATAAAGAAGTACAATAAAGATATATATTACAGCCCATCCCGTCTACATAAAAAACAAAGTAAAAATAATTCTAAATAGAAGCACAACTATCCTGCAATCCGTCTTAGGGAAACATCAAGAAACTACATAACTTTTGGTTCAGAATAGAGAACGAAGAGTCGGACAAGTTCTAATATATGCCTATCATATAAAATTTAAATGATGCACTTGCGGTTCCTTACCAAACGAGCTCTACTCTAAACGCATTTAGTGTATTGCCGAAACTAAGATTATCCAACCTCTAATTAACTAAGAGAGTAATTAATACAATCAAAGTACAGGCTTAATTAACTAAAACTTATATTCAAATATAAACTTCACTAAGACTCAAAATACAATCAACATATTAAAGAAGCTAGGAAATTTAATTCTCTAAAATGGAATAGATTGTCTAAAGATTTTAAAAAGAACTTAATCAAAATTCATTTTTCTGTGCTTCTTCTTGGATGCAGGAGGCTACACAAAATACCTTGCTCATTGTGTCTAAACGGTATAGCGTGCCCTGATGTCCTTTCACTAATAAGCAAAAAAACTGCAGCTCGAAGAGACATTCCAAATTGGCTGCAACAACGTGGTAGCTGACCTCTAGTCCCTCCCAAAAATGTTTTACTGTCTCCTCTTCATATAAAGCTTGGCCTGATGAAGAACTTTGTCAAAGCACTGAATAAAGGAGGCCAAGCTTTTAAGTATCTACGCAAAAAATTCTCACACATAGTGATTGCAAGCTTCTGCAGGCATATTTGACGAGGTCCCCATATTGAACTCTGTAAAAGACCAGCATTTTACAATACCAATAGAATAGCCAGTGGAACAAGAGCATGCGGATCTGCTTTTAGTAAATAATACGGTTTTCTGGGACATAAAGAAGCTCAGAATATATAATCTCACATGAAAGAGCTTATGAAATGCTCGAATAAATAGGAGCCGTCGCAGCGATAAAAATGCATTTTCTCCATTCAAATCTTGACTATTTTCGCAGAAAATTGTGGAGATTACAGCGAGGAACAGGTAAAGATTTCACCAAGACATAAGAAGCGATGGAAACATACAAGACCTGGGACATCAAATTAGCTGATGACCTATGCTGGTGTCTAACTGCTGGACGAACCCTAACATCGCTGTCACACAAAACGAATTCCTAATTAAATGGACTGGTTTCTTGGAAAATTTTTCTTCACGTTTGTAGCTCATAAGTAGCTTAAGTTTATAAATTTAATTAAAGAAAGTCGAATTGAGTCGTATTTATTTTTTCCTATTTTACAAGTAATGTAATTTATTAAATAACTTTGATATAAAAACGAATTTTTCTCTTAAAATTACCCAATTCTAAAATAAAGCAGTGCGCTGTAATCTCAAAATACCAACCTGAATTGACAAAATGAATGTCATAAATTCAATTAGGAGGACAATTTCTTTAGGAATCACTTAAAACCCCAGGAACAGAATTTTTTTTTTCAAATGCAAGCTTGTTATGCCCTTTCTTCTGCGCCCTGCCAAACTTCGCATTTCTCTTCCTACCAGGAATTCCTTTTCTAATCCAATCACTTTTCTTCGGTCTCCCAGCCGTTCAATTTCCAGCACATTCACCACTAGCCATAGCATCCTTCTTAACCAACCAGACATGTATATACTTAAATCTATGTATGTTTATTTATTCACGTACTTTTTATTTATTCCTCATTTGGTTTCTCACACCTAAACACGTCCCTAAATTTATATATAATAATAAATATCATATATATATATATATATAAGAATATATATATAGATATAAATATATATATTATATATATTAAATAATTATATATATATATTAATATATATATATATATATATATATATATATATATATATTATAATATTTAATATATATATAATATATATATAAATATATATATATTTAATATATAATTATAATATATATAATAAGTATATATATATATAATATAATATACTATATATATCTAATAATATATTATATATATATATATATATGGAACATTGGACAGTAAAAAAAAGGTCATAGGAATATGTGTGGGTTGATGTGCAAGAAAAATAGGGTATTTTGGGATGAGGTAGTTGTAAGGAAAGGTATGGATGGAGTGAGAAAGTTGAAGAATGTAAATCTGTAGGCATAGATGGAATACTGGTGAATATGATCTACGAATTGCAGGCGAGAATGGTATGAACTGAATTTTGGATTTGTAAACAAAGCATTTATGGGAGGGTAAATAGTTTCGAGGGGATTGGAGGAGAGCAGTAATAGTACCCTCATATAAGGGTAAGAGGAACTATAGGGGAATTAGTTATTATATTTAGGGAATTATTTAATTTTTTTCTAATAATGAATGAAAGACTGATTGGTGAGAACAAGTGATTTAAAAGTGGTAAAAGGATGTGTGTCAAATTTTTCATGAACAAATGATGAAAACAATAAGAGAGAAGAAAATTAAATTTGTTAGTTATATGATAAATGGATTTGTACCCTTGTGGCATTGTTTAGCTATTTTGAATGGGAATTGAATATGTATGACGATAGTGAAGCATGGTTAAGAATAAAGGTGTTGAAAGTGATTGGTTCTTTAATATATTAGGAGTGAGGTTAAATATGAAATGAAGGTCGGAGTATGCCCCACTTCTTGCATCGGATGATTTTTTTGTGTGGCCGAATGCTGGAGAGAGTGAGGGTTTCGCTGGGTGTGTAAAGGAGGGTTTGAAAGTATATGAAATAAGTTATGGTTATGGTGTGTGTGAGGAAGTCCGCGGGTGTGAAGTTACGTAAATTGAGAGTATATAGAAAAGTTCCGATTTAGAATATTGAGATATATGCCTGGATAATGGGAATGGATATGCAGAGTAGTGGAAATTTTGAATGTAGGAAATGTGCCTGTGCAATTTAAATCCTTGGTGATATAAGGTTTGCATGAAGCAATTTGTTTACCCTGTGTTAAATGTACTAAATATGAATACTATGGTCTGGTATAAAAAGTATAGTACTAGGGTAATATCGAAATTACTCAAGATAATCAATTAGGGGCTGTTAGATGGAGAAAGACTGATAGAATGAGGAATGACGAATTAGGGGTTGTATGGATGTGAGGAAAGAGTAAATGCGAGAACAACACGAGAGTACATTGAGAATGGTTTGGTCATAGGGAAAAGATGTGATAGATGTTGTTAAGCCAAGATGTATAATGAGAGGGTCTGGGGAGACCAAAGAAAAGGGGATTGAGTCAGTAAGGAATGCCTGATGGAGAGTAATGGCTGTGGCAGAGGTGAAGAAAGAGGTGAAGATAGGTTGGGGCTTGCCCAGTGAATCATAATTCCACATTTGACGATTGACGAGAATACCACATAGCAAGGTCCTCGCAGTCTACTCAAACCTTTGGTGCGATTTTCTAGCTTACGTTCTCACTATAAAAGTATAAAGAGACTGTAAGGGAGGACTTTTCTTTTCGACTTGAGTCATGTTCTTTATACTACTCTTATTCGTGATCGCATCTCACCCCATTTCATGGTAAAGGAGTTGATGAATTATAATAAATTATAATAATATTATATATATAAATATATATTATATATATAATAAATATATATTATATTATATAATATATATATATTAATATATATTATATATAAATTGTTAATAATTCTAACTATCTAGGCTAAACACGCAAGCAACACACTAACCTTTTTGTTATATACAGTCCTGTTGAAGAATAAAATAATGTAGACTATATATATATATAATAATAATATATAATATATAATTATTAATATACATTATATATATATAATATAATATTATATACTATAATATATATATATATATAATATATATATATTATAATAGGATAATAGAGTTATCTTTTTACATATGGTTACTCGTACCCTAACCTCCTCAAAGTAATACATTCAATTTGGCCGTCCCTTTTTCTTAATCCTATGACAAGGGATTTCCGTTATCCACCAAACTATTTAACAGGGCGCACCTCTATCTTAAGACACTAACAATGCCACATACTACTTAAAAAAAATCAATCAGGTCAACATACTGGCCTTTTAATTTAAAATCTAAGAACAGAGGAAATAAATAGGTTAAATACAATAAAGAGAATATAAGAAAGAAAGAAAATATACACGTAATAAATCACTAGAAGACGTGAATTCCTGCATTCAACTCTCCAAACGTCACAACGCAAAATCTTTCAAACTGTTAATACAGCGATAAAAGCAAACTGAAAAAGAAATATAAACAATATATAGATATATATTATATAATTTTGTTTATTCTTTTATGTTTGAAACATATAATATATATAATAAATAATATATAATGATATATATATAATATAAATAATATATAATATATTATATAATATATATATATATATAATTATTATATCCGCAAAGTGGGTATTGATTCCTTGTGGTGTATCCCTTGGTGAATAACCGGAGCATGCATAAGATGACAAGAACCCAAAGCTGGAATTTCGTCGTCACTAAGGTCCAGTACAGGTATGTGCATTTGTCACATACGAATCTTTTAGTCTTTTTCTCTCCCCTCATTTTTCGAATAATTATATCTTAAAAATCTTCTTCAACTCCACAGTTTTATCTTTTTTATTATTTTTTCTTTTTAGCTACCGCCAAGGGGCCGTCATGCACTTCGGTTCATAATCGCTCCTGACGTGAAGTTAATGTATTCCTTTCGGTACACGGGATTTAAACCAATGAGGAAATTTCCGAGGCTCTTCTCATTCCGGACCCAATCTACAGCCTACCTTACGTGTGGCCGGGAATTGTGGCTCTCTAACCTTGACCTGTTGTGGAGAGACACTCTTATGAAATATAAACGCACTTCCAACCCATCCGTTATTACTTTATATTCATCTTGTTTATTGTTATGATACTGCTCATTCAGTAGAAAATCGAGGTTCTAATTATTTATGAAACTAGCTCTTCAAGAAAAAAACGTTAGTAAAAGGCGAGCTCAACAACAATTACCATCAAGCAGGTTCCCAGCCTCTACATCGGTCCCCTCTACTTCTAGACCAGCAAGGTGTCCTCCTTTATTCCTTAATACTACACCTGAAAGTCTATCTGCATAACCTCAGCGAATTCGTCGCTCGAGTCTGAACGTCCAATTGCCCAAGGTCGAGGCACTCGCAAAGGGTCTATCATAGTCCTCTCATTTGTTTTACTCCAAATGCTGCTCCCCGTCCGAGAAGCACTGACACATCATCCCGATTATATTACTTATGCGATCCACACTCCTAACCTTACTGATCAAGGAAAGCCCATTATTCTTAGGCCTGAAAAATCTTTAGGAGTAAAACCCTCCCAGTCAACTGAGAGAAATGTCCCTTCTCTCACAGCTACTACACTGAATCAAGTCTATCTTGTCCATCGTTAACATCTCTCGGAAACCCCTCTTAGAGACGTCGATGAAAATAGAAAACACTATCCAAAGGCATTATTTATTCTTTAGAAAGAAAACCAAAAATATTTCGTCATTTAAAAAAAATCTCCAGCAGAAATGATTCCCACATTTACAAACGTTATTAGATTTCCCCCGTCGGACTCATATACCTAAATCCTTGTTACTGCTGACAATTTATAAGCCTCTTATCCTTGATCAAGGTAAAATAGGTTACAAGCTACAGTGTTCGTACGTTATTCCCCGACCCAAGTTGCTTTAAATGCCAAACTGTTGATCATCCACCGAAAATACTGTAAGGGACAGCATGATATATGCCCAGCTTGCGTGAAAAATTTCACATTCCCTATAAAATAGAAAGCTCACCCACACTGCAAAAACATGGAGACCCCTCATGCATTCGGGATATACTCTGACGTTTATTCTATCCATTGGTGAGTTCAAAATGAAACAATTATCCAAATCAGAATTAATTTGATTGCTAGAAAATATATTAGAATGAAATTCCAAAGGATAAAGATTGGTAATTCCTCCAGTAATTTACCCATTTTTAATAGCTACCATTACAGCAGACCGAATATACATCGGCTTATAAACTAAACCAGCGAGATATGAGCCATTGTTTCTTATAGGAACATTCATAATCAAAATTTTACTGGTGTTTTAGGGGACTTGATTAGTGGTAAAACTGTTTCAAACTTGATAAAATAATTTTTTCTCAAGAGTTTAAGGTTCATCCATTACTAGAAGAAAGAAATATATTTCTTTTTACATAGCTAAATAGATTATGCTTTCTTTTAACACATCCTTGCAAAAAAATAACAGTACGTAAAATGTTTTCTTTTAATTCGTATCTTCTTTTTTGTTCTTTTTTTATTACTCGGAACTGAAAGAGTTTTGCTTTTAAGCATTTATTTGTTTTTACATAGTATATATTACTACAAAAATGTGCAATCTGGTTTAATATACTATTTGTAGCCATTGTTTCACATATTATTATAGTTTTAATATAAAAATATGTGTTATGAATGAAATCTGTAGCAGCGATTGGGCGAGTTAAATATCTCCACTTTCTCACCATAAGGAGAAACAGAAAATTGGTGGTACAAATATATATATATTATAAAAGATATAATTATATTAACATAAAAGTACATTTCGATATATATATATATAATATGTATATAAAGCATTACCAGATAATAATAAAAAAAGAGAAATATATATATATATATATATATAATATATATAATAATAATATATAATATATATATAAAATTTAATATAATATAGTATATATATATATATAAATATACTATATATATATATATTATATTATATATATATATATATATATAATATAATTAATATATCTAATAATATAAATAATAATATATATATAATATATATATATAGATATATTATTATTTCCCTTTAGTGTTAGCTTAATGCATGTTACATTTCCTTCTTGGAATGTGATCTTAACTGGTCGCTGACTTCTAAAAGGTATACTTCGGTATTAACTCACAACTTGGCTGCAATTAGGCTACCAAAAAAAATCGGGACAAAAACTTCGTCATTATCGGAAAATAATGAAAATGGCCACACGAGTTGTCATTGAGGATTTAATGTTCCTATATGTTTAATAAAACATCCATTTTGAGAAAAGTAATGTAATTTCTTGAGCTTTCGTGTAACCGTGTTTGAGGTACTAAAATAAATCTCCTTAGCGATTGATGCTTATCTTCAGGCTCTCAAAAAAGTGAGACGATACGTTTGTTCATTTTTTAAATTATTAATCTACTTAAGAGTAATTCTAAAAATTAGTCCATAAGCATCGTCTTCTTCATGAGTTCTAGCCAATCCTTTTCTCTATCGCAAGAGTGCGAAGACCTTCATGTACTTGTTGAACACGTAGCACAATGCAGTAATAACATTTTTTATTTAATGATTCGACAGTTGCAATCTTTCAACTTTGTTTATCCCGCCACAAGTAATTCATAAGTCAAGTTTCGTAATGAATCTGTTGATATCAAATCATAAAACCTGAAAAGCATTTTACTCTATGGAGCAACTCTAATACAGAAACGAGCCAATAATAAATGAAATGCGGCTACGGTTTGTTTCTGAATCTAGTCCCTAAAGGATGAAAGGCGAGTCAAATAAGAGCACAAATAGAACGCTTGCAAATATCAGCAGGAAATTTCAGCAGAGAAATTTGCTTATGCTGTTGGGATGTATTTTCTAAGGTGGGTAAGTTCTACTAAGAACTAAGCAGTAACAACATTTGGCGAATAAGAGCAGATCAAGCAATATTAGGTAACAGTTGCCGTGGTTCGACAATTTCAAAATTCCTTGACATGGGTCAGAGCACTGGTAATTCAAATTTTTTTTGTCTGAAAAACAGAAGCCATAAGTTCAATTTAATAAACACATCAAAATGGCGAAAAGGAAACCCATCGCAATTCAACGATCAATGGGAAAAAGCTTTTCTTGTTTGATTGTTGCTTTCTTAATACAATATAATATATATATAATATATCAATATAATAAATAAATTAAATAATATAATAATATATTAAATATTATATAATATATATATATATTAAAAATATGAATAAGGGGCGATTTATGGAGGGATGTAAGAAAATACTTAAATTCAGAACCAAATAATAATAAGAAAAAAAAAAAAAATATAAAACATTTTAATACAAATAAAAAATCTTAAAGAAGATCACTCTACTGACTCTGAAATGGAGAAAATCCGAAATGAGGTATTATGCTTGCCTCTCTCCACTGCTTAACTTTCCTACGCACATCGGCGTAGTTGAAATTAAAATATCCTATGCTTTCAATACTAAAAAGGATTGAATGCCAAATTAAGTTAAAGTTGGACATATTAAACGAGTTAGAGGAAGAATTCTTAACCATCTGACACAACATGCTATTAAAAATATATGTTGCGTGATATTAGATAAATTAAATTAATATAAAATTAAAATTATAAAAAGAAAAATAAATACAAAGTAAGAAAAAATATAAAAGAAATAAAATTAAAAATATAAAATTTGGTTGTGGTGGTAGTTTTTGGTGGTTTAAGAAAAAATGGCAAGTGTAAATCGGTACTTCGACTTCGATTTCTGTTCCAGAGTTTTTTTTTATATATGTATTTTTAAACTTTTAAGAAAAATAACTAAGTCACACATGTTCCCCACTAAAGAAAAAACAATAGTTTGCAGCTCTGAGAAGGCTGCGCTCCAGCATACCTTAATTCACGGGGTTTGAATATCTTTTAATCAAATAATGTTAGGATAAAAGAGATGGAAAAATGTATCATACCATTTAATGTGTATATGAATAAACATAATTTTGGGTGTGAGAGCAGAAAATAAAATGAGCGAGAATGCTATCTTCAGGGGAGGGGCATATGTTTCATAGTTTCAAAAGAATACTCCTTAAAACATAATGTTTATATTATAAAGAGAATGATGCAAATATTTTTGAAAATAATGCTAGAAGAATGTTGGAATGTTGAGAAGAGTGTTAGTGATAGTGGATTAGCCCAAGAGATGAGCAATCCTAGATTTACTATTTTCAATAAGAGCTGTATGTTTTGATGTACCCGATACACATGAGATTCTATATACAAAAACGGAGAAAACCCCTACGCATAGCAAACAACCATGAAATTTATAAAAAATAAGAGTCCTGAAGGATTCTTAGAACTTTTAGCTGTAAGAAGCATGCTTATATAAAGAAAAAAAAAATCCTAGAATATTAAGAAAAGAGGACGATTTTAGCTGAATAATTTCGATGTTGTAATTTTGTAGAAAAAGAAAGAATTAATTTATGGAGGTATTTCAAACATTACCTTTCTTTTGCCCTAATCACAGGTAGAAAGAGTTACAAAATTACAGATAGAGAGTTGGTCTTGCTACAAAGCCATCTCTATGGTGTCAGCCAAATTTGCTTGGTTAGCTAGCTTCCACAATAGAATCCATCAAGGTGTACTAGAAAGAGAATAGGTGATAGATGAACAATTAGGAACGTCACTTATCAATGTTTAAAAAAAAAACTATTATATTCTACAACAAACAAAATGGAAACCAGAAATAAGTTTACAGAAGATGAAATCGAACGCTGAAAGTTTGAAAATAGTGGTAGGTTTATACCAAAATTTCATAGAAGTTTTTGATATATCAAGAGCAATTGCAGAGGATTGAAAGGGATCAGAAATCCAAGAGTAAGGGAAAAAGGAAATATTCTAGTGTGGCGTTTTAAAAGAAAAGCAATTGGTGATTCGTGATTAAATTTTTAAATTTCAAAACTTTGATATTATTAAATTAAAAAAATCTTCAGAATCTTGTGTAGCAAGCTAAATTAAAAACATGGTAATATTTAGAGGTTTGAAAGGGAAGTTTCTCATTTTAAACATAAGTTGACTAAGTTAATTTTTTTTGCAGGGAAAATTGTGAGCTTAGAAAGACGGACGAAATTTCTGGAATATCAAAAATAAAAAATCACTTCATTTGGGTAATTTCAGGTCTAGAGGAACCAATTTGGTGGTGGTGAAGTTGACTAAAAAGGGTAATTTCAGGAAGAAGAAGAAAAAGAAGAAAGAACGTTTTTTAATCTGAAATTAATTGTCAATGAATTTGAAATAATTAACAGAAGTAGTAGGAAATAAATATATCAGGTAGACTGGTCTGAGAGGTAGATTATAATCTGAAGAAAAAAAGAGGAGTACAAACAACATAGTTATATGCAAATACATGCCAGATATTGAAAAAAATTAAGGTTTAAGTCTGTACAGTGAAACGGAGTAGTTTTTGCTGCACGAGCTGCCAGAAACCCGAGTATTAGGTTAAAAAAAGGTTAGATGTTTTCAATGGAGGATAAATTGAAGATCAACTTTGAATATACCTAATATTAATGGGAAAGTCGCTATTGTATATTATAGTATGTCGTTAGAGCAGCAACTTTATGAAAGAGAGTGCTCTAAAACGATGAAGGACAGGATCCAATGTTGGGCTCGGGCTGAGCCCTATTTTCACCCCCCCCATAAAATTGGACATAAAATTCGGAATTTTCAGCCGATTTTGACCCTACAAACACCAAACTGTGGCTATTTGTTCTTTCTCTAAAACGGGCTTCGGTGTTTTTCTGAGGTGTCAATTTTCAGAATTTTCACCCTTTCGTATCCATAGCCTTTGACATTTAAATTTCCTAAACTATTTATCGAAATGACTTTAGCCTTGAAATATGCATAGATAGGCCAACAGTGAGAACCAATTTTTTAGGTTTAAAAACATGCGTTGTCCAATTTCCAAACCCACTTTCTTTTGGATTTTGAAATGAAAAATTGTGATAATTTTTTTTCTGTTCGGGCGAAGTAGATAAAATTTTCAGAGCATATATAGTCGGGGGAGATGAAAATTTTTTTTATTTAGATAATTTCTTTGTATATGCATTAGGTTTGGATTTGTTCTTGAAACAAACTTTCAAAAAAATATTTTTGAAAATTTTAGAAAAATTTTCTTTTGAGTATACAAAAAATAATTAAGTAAAAAAGATGCATCTTGCCGACTATAAAAGCCCTGAAAATTTGATGTTGGTCGGATGAGTAGAAATTACTCCAATTTTCATTTCAAAATAAAAGTGGGTTTGGAAATTGACAACGCTGAGCACAAAACTCAAAAAATCGAAAAAGTACTACAATATTGTAGGTAATGGGCCTATCTATGCATACTTCAAGTTTGAAGTCTTTTTGAAAAATAGGTCAGGAGGAGTTTCCACAAATGTCAAAATCATGGATTTTGAAAAATTGAATAAATTCTGAAAGAATGACTACAATCACAGAAAAACACCCGAAAACAACGTTTTAGAGGCCAAATAAAGCTACAGTTTAGTGTTTATAGGGTCAAAATCGGCTGAAAATTCCGAATTTTATGTCCATTTTTAGGGGGGGGGAGGTGAAAATTGGACTCAGCCCGAGCCCAACATTGGATCTAACCCTGAAGGGGATTGAGCAGAAGATAATTGTGATTTGTTTCTTAAATCTACAAATTTAGAGACATCTTCAAAAATAGTCAGACTGATTATTTGAAAAGAGAGGGGAGGGGGATATGTATATTATGTCGTGTTTATCGAGTAGTTTAGAAAGTAGGGAGTGCTCGCTAGCAAAGCCAGTGAATATCAAAAGGTTTGCTGGAGGGTTTCTCAGCAAAGATATTCGGAAAACTAAGAACGCTGCTTAAGAATAAATTATGCTATGAACTAGCCTGAAATTTAAACATTTAATAATATGAATGTGCATCCCTTCAGGTAAATTTTCAAAATTTATAAATCGTTTCCCACCCATAATTCTTTTACTAAAATGAGAGCCAAATTAGCTGTCGAAAGGTATAGTTGTAAATGTCAATAGTTTAAAAGATTGGCAAATTTATATTCACAGATCAGATAAAATAAATATGGAAAAAGTTTATTTATTGGTCGAAGTTGTGTCTTTGTGGTAAATAGAGAATTTAAACGTTTCATCATATCAGAGTAGGGATGCCGAAAGAGTATCGATATATGTCGATATGGATATTTTTCGATAATATCGAAAAATATCGATGATATTTTTCAGCCGATACATCGATATTTTTCCTTTAGTATCGAATCTTCGATATTTTTTATTGTGTTTGATAAATTTTAAGAATTTTCTAATTAATAAAATTAATGAAAATTCTTTTATTTTTACATTATATATTTTTTTATATTTAAGTGTTGGTAATAAGAACGCATGAAAGAAAGAAAAATTTAATAATAATAAAAGCCTAACGTTTGTATAAAGTTATAATTGTTAATAAATATTAGTTAATGTTAATTAATATTAATTGTTAATTAATGTTAATTGATAATTAATTACAATTTACTAAATTCTACTGTAAGACTTTTAAGTGCGAAAGGAAAGGGAATTATTTGTGTGAAATACATTTCAAAAATATCGATATTTTTAATA
>JABUQX010029160.1:0-5000 GCA_015478945.1 Trachelipus rathkii
TAACTGAAAAGTGTAAGCTTATTACCAATATATCTTCTACTGTAGATAAATAAGTGCACTGTTTTCAATTAAAAAAAATCGACAAAAACTTTTAATATAAATTTTTCCTTCTTTTTTTTTTATTTTGAACGTTAATCAAATTTAAATAAAAATCTTTTTATAATATTGAAATTTCATATATCCTTCTAGGCGCCGAATACTTAGCCCGAAATATTCGGTTATTCGTCTTATTTCGGCGTTAAATTTTCACTGATCGCACATCCCTAATTATGTATGTATATATATATATAATATATATATATATATAATATATAATATATTATATATATATTATATTATATATTAATATAATAAATATATATATATATATATGTCATATTTAAATATAAAAAAATTCAAATAGGAAAATAAAAAATCTGAAAAATATAATACATACATTTATATAAAAATATTATGCAAATATATATATATATATATATATATATATAATATATATATATGGGTTGGTTTATATATTATAAATATATAATATTATATTATATATATTATATATATATATTATTATATATATATATGTATATATATTATATATAAATATATATATAATATATATATATATATATAATATAATATATATAATATATATAATATATATATATAATTATATATATATATATAATTCATTTCACCTATTCACCATCCCCTGATCATTGTCAGGTGACGGCCTCTACAGAACGCTCTCCAGATCCCTCTGTCTTCGTAAATTCTGCTCTCTTCCACCTCTTCCATCGTTGTTCCTCTGTCGCTCACCGCTTCCTCCACTGCGTCCATCCATCTTTTTCTAGGTCTTCCCGACGGTCTTCGGCCAGCCGGCCTCCATTCCAGCATTCTTTTCGGTCCCGCTCTCTCCTCCATTCTTTTCACATGTCCATACCATCTTAGCTGCTTCTTTTGTATTTGTTCATTCACAGAGTCGATTCTCAATTCTCTCCTTATGTCCTCACTTCTTTTTCTATCTCTCAGGGTAACCCCCTTTATCAACCTCAGTACCCTCATCTCCGCTGCATCTATCCTTCGCTTCTGTACTGTATTTAGGGCCCAACATTCAGCCCCATATATCAGTAACGGTCTCAATACCGTTTTATATACTATCATTTTCACTCCTTTGGATATTTCTCTCTTCTTTAATATTGGGTAAAGTGCACCAACATTTTTTGCAAATTTTTTCATTCTTTCCCTCAACTCACCTTCATTTCCTCCCACCCCCTCCACAATCACCCCCAAATATTTGAATTCTTCGACCTGTCTCAGTGCAGTTCCTTCTATTCTCATGTTTAAATCCTCCTTCACCCTAGCTACTTTCATAATTTCTGTCTTTTCGGTGCTTATTTTCATATCCAATCTTCTCATTTGGTCATTCCATCTGTCCATCATCTCCTGTAGATCAGCTCCCTCCTCCGCTATTAGGGCTGCGTCGTCAGCATAGACCAGGATGTGCTCCGCATTTTCCTGTCTATAAATTCTCTTCAAACCGTAGTCCATATATATTATGAACAGTAACGGCGAGAGAACGCTTCCTTGTCTCACTCCCGTATCTACCCTGAACCAACTCTCATCCCCAAAATCCACCATTTTTTCTTGTTTCTGGCAAGTTGGACGTGCTTTTAATTGCTCTTATAGCTTTTTGAGTGCATCCCATACTTCGGTTCTCCCAGCATTTTCCATAACTTTTCTCTATTTATCCTATCAAATGCTTTTTCCAAGTCCAAAAACGCCACATCAGCCTTCTTGTTCCACTCTATCGTCTTTTCTACCAACATTTTCATGTAGAATATTGGCTCCGTTGTGCTTCTGCCCGCTCTGAATCCGTATTGCCATTCTCCCAAGACTCCCTCTACTCGGCTTCGCAGTCTTCTCTCCAATATTCTTTCATATATTTTGCTAGCTACGTTTAAAAGTGCTATCCCTCTATAGTTACCACATACTCTTCTGTCACCTTTCTTGTATATTGGGCATATTGTTGCTTGTCCCCACTCCTCCGTCACACTTTCTTCTCTCCATATCTCTTTTATTATTGTACAACCAATTTTTATTCACTTCTTCTTCCTGTCTATATATATATAATATATATTACTATATATATATAAATATATATTATATTATATATATAGATATATATATTATTATTATATATAGATATTATATATAATATATATATAATAATATATATTATATATAATTTCCAACCCACTCACGCGTCGGTGATAGGTCAGAGGCCCCGGTATATCAATGTATGTGTCCGGGCATTTCCGTCCTCAATTTGCCACTTATTTATCAAATTTACCTGCGTTAATAGCTTAATCCCAGATTTATTGAATCTACCGCTAAATGAATATATATACTATATATATATATATATATATATCTATATATTATTATATATATACTAATATATATATATATATATAATATATATATATATATATATATATTTATATATATATATGAATATATATATATATTATAACTATATATTATATAAATCATATATATATATATAATTTATATATATTATATATATATAATATATATATATATATATATATTATATATATATATATATTATATATATATAATATATAATATTTATTTATATATATATAATATATATATATATATATATTATATATATATATCATATATATATATATATATATATATTAATATATATATTATATTATATATAATATATATATATATATTTATATATATATATATAATATATTATATATATATATATATATTATATAATATATATATATATATATATATATATTATATATATGGTACATATTATATATCTTGTACTGTATATTTTATTTATATCAAAATTTACTTTATAGATATGGTATATATTATTATATAATATAATAGTATAGTATTATATATATATATATATATATATATATATATATATATATATATATATATATATATATATATATATATATATATATATATATATATATATATATATATATTTTTTATATATAAATTTTTATATATATATATATAATTATGGAGTTTTGATACTTCTGAATCATGTCAATATTGTATAAAAAGGTATTAAAAAAATTATGATATTTAATTTTTTTTATATATATATATATATTATATATATATATATATATATATAACTATATTAAACTAAATAATATTTTGTTTCTAATTACACTACTGCTGTGTATATAACTACAGTCATTAACAATTGTTATATTAATTTTGTGATAATTTAGTTAACAATTTAGTAAACAAATTAGTGTTGTGTTTCTAATTACACTACTGCTGTGTATATAACTACAGTCATTAACAATTGTTATATTAATTTTGTGATAATTTAAATTTGATAGCCTAACCCTAGGCTAACATAAGTAAGAGTTTTACTGTTTTCTGTGTCTGGGTTTATTTGGATTCTTAAATAGACTTTCTGTATTTAAATACAGTCTTTATTAATTGTTACTTTAATTTAGTGATAATTTAATTTAAATTAGGTTTTCCAGTCACAGACTACAGTTAAGCCTACCTTATAACTTTTATATATCCCTGGCCTAGGCTAAGCTAAATAAATTGTTTTAATTTATGCAAAGTGTGTTTCTAAAATAATTTATTTCTTTTTAGGCTTTAGTGAAATTTAAACTGTAGTTGGTAAAATAATAGGTACAGGTTAGTAAGCTAATAATAATTTAAAGTATGTATGCTCTGTGTGATATCTGTGGGACTGTAAGAGGTGAATATGTGAATAGATGCCCTGCTTGTGATTTGAATGCAGAGAATGTGTTGTTAAGGAAGGAGATTGCAAGACTGAGTGAAAATGTGAATGGATTGAAAGAAGAAGTATTTGAGTTGAGAAAGGAGGGAAGTGTTAGAAAAAAAGTTAGTAGGGATGTCGAGGCGAGGAGGGAGAGGGATATAGGGGTAGACAGGAATAGTGATTCACCTAGGCAGGAAGATGAGAGGGAAAAGGATAAAGTAGGGTATAATAGGTCTGCAGATGAATATAGAGTTGTAGAAACTAGAAATAATGATTTAAAGATGAGGATCTCGAAAGTCAGTCGGCCTTTGACCTGCAGTAACACAGGTTCGGACTTGTCTTCAGCAGGGGGAGGATCAAGAGAGTGCCAATGTTTTAATGTTGGTTTCTGAGGGAAAAAGATAAATTGGTAATTGGAGACTCTATGATACGATACCTAGATAGGACTTTTCAAACTAAGAATAAAAAGAAACGATTGAGAGTATGTTATCCAGGTGCCAGAGTGAGTGATATCGTGGATAGGATAGATAGAGAGATTGATTCTACAAATGTTGATTCAGAGGTGATTGTGCATGTGGGTACAAATGATATAGGGCATAGAAGGTCAGAAGAATTAATAGCAGATTATAGGAGATTGATTCAGAAGATGAAAGCTAGTGGAAGAAGGTGCATGATTTCTGGGATTTTACCTAGGTTAGGTGCAGGTCAGGAATGGGGGAGTAGGGCTTTAGGTGTATATTGAAAGCTTAGGAAATTATGTTTGTTTCAGAAAATATTAGTTTTTGGATTTGTGGAGAGAATTTCTGGATAAGGAATCTTTTTGCAGCAGATGGAGTTCACTTGAAGTCGTAAAGATGTTGAGCTTTTCAGACCAGTTTGGGAGACTGTTTAGGCAAAAACTAGGTAAATTGGGGTGGTGGGCTAATCTGGTACAATAATAGCAATGGTAACTGTAATAGTGGGGAGATAAATAAAACTAATGTTGTTACAGGTTTAAATAATGATGATAGCAATAAAAATAACAGCATTTCGAGTATCAAATGTTTTTACACAAATGCTCATAGCCTTAGAAATAAAAAAGATGAGCTGATTAGTTATACCATAAAAGAGAATCTAGACATTATTTGCATAACTGAGGCATGGGTTAATGAAGAATTATATGGAGACTCCTTTCAGGAATATGAAATAG
>JABUQX010029160.1:12500-15758 GCA_015478945.1 Trachelipus rathkii
GCTAAGATTCTTAGAACGCAGTCTATAGGAAATATCTGCTATTGTATTCAGGATCGCAGAAAAGTCACTATATATTATACAAAGTACTCTTGTGAGCCAGTTTTCAGGGCATATTACAAATAAAAAATAATAACTCAGATCAAAAGGTGCAGTCATGAAAAAAATGTTTCGTTTAGGATATTCTATTTAATTATAGTTTTAAGAAATCTATTATAGATGAATTGGTAAAATTAAATTCAATAATTAATAATTATTGAGTTTCACAAACAATATTGAGAAATCGAGCAAATAATCAAAAGCATAAAAAGGAGGGTTTATCCAAACATTACGTAATGGCAGAAAAATAGATAAGGTAAGCGGTAGGTCTTGGGACTTTTCATAGCGTTAAAGAAGGCGAGATAGGTCGGTCAACATTCAGCAGCCGGCATGACAGAAGCAGGCCGAAATGGAAAGCAGGATAAGAAGAAGTTCACTTATATACAGGTTATAAATGGTTACCAAAATTCTTCGTACAGAAATCCCATCGGATGATTTCTGTCCACTGGAAGACGGCTTGCCCGTTTGGTGATGGAAAAAAGTCCTCGAGAAAAAACTATTAGTCGGAAGTGTTTAGTCATGTATAAATTAAAAAAATACAAGCCTCATTCAAATACAAAGTTGATTTATTAACATTTATAAAAAATATCATACACATACCATAAATTAAATATATTAATAACACGATTATTTAAATTATAATAAATCTAATATCAGCAAATACCATTACAAATTACAAGGTGGGGCAGTAAGGGTACATTTGCAGTGGGCACTGTGCGTGCTGTAGTGGCGGTAGAGGTGGGAAAGGCATCATTCGGTAGGCTAGTGCTCTTTCATTTCATAGGGTGGTTTGTGTCTGATGCTCTGTGTTTTAGAGGGGATTTCAACAAAACGGATTAAAACATATAGCACTTATTCACATAGGTCACAGTGTGGCTAAGAACTTCCGGTTCGGGACCATAGAGTTCCTTAAATTTTTCCTCAACATCAGGTATTATGCTGGCTGGCTTACCTGTTCCTACTCAATAAATGTAGTAGACAAATCTTTTCAGCCCTCCCATGCAAGGACATTTATCGAACTCACGGAAATTATGATGTAGTGGATAGGATAAGTATAGTATTCATAATCGGGAATATATGATAACTGAGATTAGTGAATAATCTATACATCATTTAACGTGTCAACTCTTATAGGGAGCAAATCAACATTTTGTTTTGGAATCTTACTGTTTTATTCCCATTTCTGACGGGTATATAGTGTAGGAATCTGCTCTTTATTTAACAGAGGTCTTATAATATATATTTTAATTGTATGTATAATTAATTATATTGATATTAATATATGTTAATATATGGTGTCTTTTTTAATGGTAAAATTAATTTACTTAATGCTTAACTATTAATCTAAATAATACTAAATAATATTCTTGTCATTTTTAATAACTACAAATAATATTATAATTTTTAATAAAATTCCATAATATTATATCTATAATAATTATTAAATTTTATGATATTAATTATATAATTTATATTAATAACTTAACCAATTTATTATTTTCCTTTATTTCATTTAACTATGTTTATTAACACTTTTAAAATAAACATTTATAATTATTTTATATTTATTCATTTATAATTGTACTAATTTAATTATATTAAATATAACATTAAATAAATTCCTTATTTATATTTACATTAATTATTGTTATAATATATTTATAAATTCTTTAAAATATTCTTTTGGAATTATTATTAATTTATTATGTATGTATTATTATTATTTATATATGGCATTAAACTATTATTAATATCATTATTTTCAGTCAAAGAATCAGTATAAATAACATAGTTCTATAAGGCGTGACATTTTCTGCTCGATTGACAAAACTCACCATCTGTTCTAAGCTGTGACATTTCTGCTGATGACAAATACATCGTCACCGGGTCTGGGGACAAAAAGGCAACCGTCTACGAGGTCATTTATTTTTGGGTTAGGTGGGGCACTTGGTTTTATTATATCAATTATTATTATTTCAACTACACATTAAAAAACAAAAAAAAACAACTACTCATATCATACCATACATATTCCATAATCCGTAATATACCTAATTCCTAGAAGACGGATCCCTGTCCAAGCAAATTTTGATTTCCTATTTCTTTCACTCGTTATGGTCAGAGGGCTTCTCATTACCCCATTTCAACGAAAAGTACCAATTTTATTGCAAAATGAATGCAAAACTGATTTATTATTCTAAACTTACAATTAAGAGAAAGAGTTTATATTGGATAATTACGCAGTACTTTCGGATGGTTAGGCAGTTTGAACTTCAATATGACAAATAATGTATGCCATTGAATTATCATAAAATGAAATAAACTACAAATAGATGAAAAAAATAACTATTTTATTTATCCCCTCAATTTTTTTCACATTAATTAAAATGTTAATTGATTTATTTTAGTATTTTATAATTATGTGGAGATGATAACAAAATAATGTGAAATATTGGTGTAATTTTATAGTTTAAAATTACACTATAGACTTTAAAATATAATACAATTGTTCAATAAATAAGCTGAAGCTATTGAATAAATTATAAAATATATACCATTTTTTAATATATAATTTAAGGACAATATATTTATTTTTTTCACTTAAATTTAAATTTTAGGGATAGAGCTCATATAGAACCCAATGTCGGCCATTTTGATTGAACGAGAAAACAGTTTTTTGGCGTACATATATTCTAATAAGTGTAATAAAATAAAAAAACTTTTCATCATATTCGGAATATGCTAAAATTTTTTTAAACTCCAACATTTTATTACACGTATAAATAAATATATATATATTTAATATTATATATTTATAAAATTGTATAATTATAATATATATTTTATATCACTATTATATATATATATATTATTATATATATATAATATTTATATTATATTAATATTTAAATATATATATATTTATAATATATAAGTTAATATAGATGTTATTATAATCAGCAAAATCAAAAACATTTTTACTTTTCATAGAAAATATTTAATCAAATAATTATTTATATATATTTTAACTTATTTTATATATATTATTCGCCTAAGTAATTTTAGTAGCATTTTTACTTGAACAAAAACTGAGTATAACTATTTTAATACTATATCATTTATAAATATATATATATATTATATAGTATATTATAATATTGT
>JABUQX010029161.1:0-26917 GCA_015478945.1 Trachelipus rathkii
GAACCAATTTCTCGACTACTGGCTATTATTATACTCTAGGTATTGAAAACAGTAACCACATCAGCTACTACATGTTCGGTTCTTACGCAATTGGTTATTTACGTTATTTAATAGATTACGCCATTATGCGATTCTATAAGGTATTGTTAAACGTAGTTTGTCACTTGGCCGTTATATCCAGTCAGGAATGCATATGTTTAGTCTTTATTTATGTGGAAAACTTTGTTACTCAGCATTATATTTGTTGCTAAGAGCGTCTAATGGTATGATAAATTTTGTATGAATACTATGTTAATGTAAGACATACAGTGATTGTTACAGCATATGTTTGAAAAAAAGTGAAAATATGTACGTTCTGAAGCAACTCAATGTTACTTCCTGTCAAGTATGGTATATTGTAGTTTGATGTTATACATTAATTCTGACATCATTGTTTATGTTAGCTTTATTGATGTGAAAAACTTTTTTTTACTGTTTTACTGTTTAGTGCTAGTAAAAAATAGTAAAATTTTACGTTATACTTACTAAAAAGAAGTAAATTTTTTTTAGTAAAAATTAAAAATTTAAAGAAATATAAGTAAAAACTTAAAAGGTTTTTTAAAAAAAAGCAAAACTAAAAAGTTTTAAAGAAATAAATTAAAAAATAGCTAAAAGTTTAAAACAAAAGTTTAAAAAATAAAGTTAAAATAAATAAATTTTTAACAAAAAGACAAAAAGAGTGAAAGCAACGCTCTTATTATGTTTGCTAGACTTTACTGTTTAAGATCTAACTTGTAATGTTAGTTTTATTCGTGTTTAGATATCTATTGATGTAATACATTATATTCTTATCAAAAGTTTGTATGTATACTTATGAGTGAAAAACTTTTGTTCTTATTCAGCATATATTCGGGTTAGATAAAAAGAACATATTTTTATCTATGTTTATCCAAAGATACTCAAATATGACTAGTAACAGATCAATAGACAATAGATCAATACCAAATAGATCACTGTGGAGTGTTAAGGAAGGCCGTAGGGTGATTTGATTACTATTCAGTTGATTACGTTTGAGGGTATGTAATGCAAATTTTACTTAAAACTTGGAAAGTGTAAATTTCTAGTAAAACGGAAAAATTTAAAGAACTAAATTAAAAATTAAAAGTTTTTTTAAAAAACAAAAAGTTTTAAGAAATAAAATAAAAAAAACACAAAAAGTTTTAAAAAACAAAAATTTTAAAGAAATGAAATTAAAAAATAAATAAAAGTTCTTTTAAAAACAAAAATGCTTAAAGAAAAAAAATTAAAAAAGAAATAAAAGTTTTTTTTTTAACAAAAACAAAACTTTTAAAGAAAATGAAATTAAAAATAAAATAAACAAGCACATCGCTATACTGATTTGTTAAATGAATTTACCTCATCAGGCCTCTTACTTGTTCATTCTGTATGCGTTGTTAGGTACTTTACCTGTTGTTAAGTATAAACTTTGTTAATATTATCAGTTTATTCTGCTTAAAGCGTGTTAGGTTTCAGTGGTATGTAATCTTGTTCCAGACTATATATGCTAGCTTGTTAAAACCCAAAAACTTGTTATGTGCATATGTCGTTATCAGTATATAATTCATACGGTTTGATGATAAATATTACAGTGTTAGTTTACGAAAAATAGTAATATATGTATAGATATGTTGAAAACGTCTATGAATAGGTACGTTTATCAACGTAGTTACCGTTTACTGGTTAAGTATGGCAACTTTTTAATGTTAGCGATTATTCATGCATAAGGTAGTGGATTTGATGGTATTACATTATATTGTTACCATCAGTTCTTATTATTATGTTAGCTTTTATTAAATGTGAAATCTTGTTCGTACAATTTTCTGTTGCGTCAGTATGATAATTACACAAGATTTGTGATAAATTTTGTTAAATGTACTAAGTTCGTGCAAAAATAATAATGATATGTTAGAGATAGTTTGAAAAAAAGTGTGAATAAGTTACGTATGTATGCAAATGTTATTATTTACTGTTGTTTAGTATGGAAATTTGTTAATTTTGACTGCTTATGTGTATAAGATTTTAGGATTGTGAGTGTCCTACATATATCGTAGTTCATATATCTAATGGTTGCTTAATTAATATGAAAACTTTGTTACGTAGCAATATCAGTTGATCAGTAAGAACGTAACAAGTTGTGATAAATTGTGTTAATGTGTACTATGTAATTAAAAAACATCTATAATGTAGAAAAAAGTCTTAATAGGTACTCTGCGTCAATGTATTACTTTACTGTTTTAAGTTATGGAAGTTATTTTAATGTAACTGGTCTATTCATGTTAAGATGCGTAGTTGGGAAAGACGTTATATTCGTTAAGTCAGGGTGATGCTATGTGCATTTTTGATGTGAAAACTCTTTTACGTTAGCATATATCATCGGTTCCAGTTATTTAATAATCAGACAAGTTATGATAAATTTTGTCTAAATA
Source organism: Trachelipus rathkii (assembly GCA_015478945.1). Classification (NCBI taxonomy): domain Eukaryota; kingdom Metazoa; phylum Arthropoda; class Malacostraca; order Isopoda; family Trachelipodidae; genus Trachelipus; species Trachelipus rathkii. The sequence goes on from JABUQX010029161.1 coordinate 2,466, forward strand.
TACTATGTTAATGTAAAAAATATCCATGATTGGGTAGGGAGGGCAGGGAGAGGGTGGTGTTTTGATTACTATTTTAACAGCTAGGTATGTAAAAAACACCAACATTCCTTAGCTATAAATATGAAGATAGCGTTAAAATTTAGTAAAAACACAATTTTTTTAAAAACAATAAAACAAAAAAAATAAAATTTGGTTATGTTATACAAAAATATTACTATGAATCAATAGATCAAGTGGGAGGGTTGAAGGCTAGGAGGCTGCAGGAGGAGGGGGAGCTCAAGAGCTCAGAGCTATGGAGGTATTGATTTATATAAATTCGGATAATTTTTTAAATTGTAAACATAAAAAATAAAATATGTTTCATTTTTTTTTTATTTATTTTTTTTTAAAATTTTAAAATTTTTACTTTTTGAATTTTTTTAAATATTAAATTTAAAAAAAAATTAATTTAAAAAAAATATTTTTTTAATTTTTTTAAAAAATTTTTTTACTTCTTTCACTTTTTTTTAATTTTTTTTTCTTATTTCTTTGGTATCGAGATACATCATAAGAAAGATGTATACCAAGTTTCGTTTTTCTACGCCAATATTCAGATTTCTGTTGGGCTTACCCCCCTATGTGATGGTTACGGCTAGTTTAAGCCCCAGTATACGATATGAGTACGGCTTATATCGTATGTGTTACGAGTTTCATCCTTCTATTAATATTTCAGGTTGGCGCGGTCTCCCATTTTGGTCCACGGTCAATTTTACTCCCGGTGCATCTAAATACATTCCTCAGAACGGTGTAATACCGAGTTTCATCAGTCTCTACGCCAATATTCAGATGGGGCCGGTCCCTCAATATTGGTCCCATCGTCATTTAAAACCCGGCATACATCGTAACAGATACAGATCCTAAAAATCTGTATATCAACTATTTCCGTTATCACCTAGTACTAATCCCATCTATTTCACACATTTTCGGCAATGTCAGTACACCTCCATTCTCTTCGAACCCACAGTCAGTTTTTACTCGGCTACATAAATAGACATCTCTTCAGAAGTCGTATACCGAGTTCATCACGTACGAAATATTTCATATTTCTGCGGGCTACCACCCAAATTGCATCAAACGTGTTCATGAGAGCCACACCCAGAAGCACCATACACGCGACAATCATCATTTCAGCTTCTACTGCACGTATTCAGTTTGTAATAGATCCCCATCTTCTCCACGGACAACCCAATCAACCTCCAACTGCTCGCGCGGAACATCGGCCCATAGAAACACCCACAGTTTAGCTACGGGAGGAATTACGCAACTCTTGCCCGCATTCGCCCACACGCGCACCAACTCCTGGCGAAGCACACGCTTTAGAACACAACGCAATCTCTCACCACGCACACCAGGGCATACGCATTGCGATTTGTAATGGTCCCTTCGGACCAGGTTACTAACTATCCGAAAGAACAACAACCACCATAACCCCCCCAATGACAACGAAACCACCCAATAATAAATAAGATACACCCACTGAAAATCTAAAGAAATGGCTAAAATTAACTAAAAACTGATAAATAAAAAATGTAAAGAAAATAATAATAAAAAAGTATGACAAACGTCGATCCTCCGGTGCAGGGCGGCACGACAGACCTATCGTGATCGATGACAATGTAAATTGACAATGTACTACAACAAAGCTCAAATGTAAATCAAAAATAATAACTAATGATCAGATAAAAGGGAATGGCGTCTTGAATAAGGGACATGGAATTTTGATTCTTATTTTTAATGTTAGCAATGATAAAACAGAGATGAATTACAGCCCAGCACACACCGACCGTAAGAAGTGCCGAACACGACGGCGAAAGAGGGCAAGCCAAAATAACAAATTACCTAAACTTTATCCAAGTTCCAATATAACGAAGACCACGGCTACGCGCATGCCCACAAGCGCGGCTGCGTCCGACATGGGCCTTAGTACCGCACAGCTGAAGCCATGGGGATACTTAGACTACGCCGGGATCGCTCACGGGGTCTACCCAAGGAGGATACCAACCTAACGCAGAACTAGAACTCAATCACACAGACGACGAAATGCTCCGACTAGCGAAACTAGTAATAGATATAATAGGTGTCACGCTCATATTATAATAGCGTCTAAGCACAACCTTTACAAATGCTTCTTAAATATAACTAAATAAATAACATATATATATAAATATATATTATATCATCAATATATACTACGATTTATAATAAAATTAAAAATATTAAAAAATAATATTATATATAATATATATATATATATATATTAATATAATTATATATATAATATAATATAGATATATATTAATAATATAAATATATATACTAATATAATAATATATATATATATATATATAATAAATATAAAATATATATAATATATATAATAAGACCTATTATAATAATATAATAAATACTAATATATATCATATATATATAAACAATATAAATATATATTAAATAATATATATATAATATATATAATTAAATATATATAATTTATATCATAATATATAAATATATATAATATATATTATATATATATATATATTATATATCTATCTATAATATATATATATAAGTATAATATATACATAATATATATATATATATATTATAATATATATATTATTAATAATAAAATATACTACTGATATATATATAATATATATAGTAATATACTATATAATAATATATAATATCATATATATATATATACTATATCATGTGGGAAGGCAGAACCTAAATAATTCACCAGAGTCGATAGGAATTCCCGAGCCAGATCAATTTAAAGGTCGACATGCCCCGATACATGGCGCTTAAAAGTGCGAAAGTAAAAAGAAGTTTGGAAAAAATAGATACAGGGAGTGTTTTCATATATGCCAGTGAATACATATAAATTGCAGAATAGCGGTTAAGCTAATGAACGTCAGATTTATAGAAAAGTGGGGTGTATAATGCGTATTGCATGAACCCTTTCTTAATAGAGGAGGTATGCGGCTGAAAAGTTCTGAAAGATCAGTTCTGTTGTAATAGCGACAGAATAAAGCAGCAATTCGACGGCTAGGAAAGAAGAGGCAGGAGAAAGTTGGCAAAAGCAGAAGGGTTATTAAGAAGAAACGTCCAAGACTCTAACTTTTCGAGAATAGTTTGGGATTTTTTTTTTCAGATAAAAATACAACCCGCTTCACGGGCAAGCCCTATCTACAGGGTACTCATTTGACGTCAGAGCGAGCGTACGAAGCCAAGCCCATGAAGGAAATAGCTTCACATTCTCCCACCCGACAGTGCGCACCTGGGACCACCGCTTTGTTTGCAATCTACCACGAGCTATCAGGCTACTTTATATATATAAATATAAAATTAAAAAAATAACATATATAATACATAATGCACATATACTATGTACCATACATAATTCATATACATACAAAAACATACGATCAAATACATACCCAAATAGAACATCCGTAAGGAGAAAACCTCACCCTGGCCTTTTGCCGAAACTAATGAGCCTAAAACACGCCTACTTCTTGAGCTGTTTAAAAGAAAAAAGAAGATCGATCCTTCCAGTTAGAGGTTACCAGAAAAAGAAAACACCATCAATTATATTATACTAGATAATAATGAATATAACTAAATATATAAAAATATATATATATATATATATAATATATATGTATATAAATATATTACATATATTAATATTAATACTTATACTTAGATAATATATATATATATAATATATATATATATCCTATTAGATTTCAAACCCTTTTAAAATTTTGGTCTATAAAAATAAAACATAGCCCAGCGGACTTTCTTCGTTAGTTTTTGAGTTATTTTATACCTTTTCATATAAATATCCTGCGTTTGCTGGTCTTCCTTTCGACCTTATTTAGATCCCAATAACTGTGATATCGTTATGGGAAAAAAAGTTTGTACTCTCCACCTTTTTATACTTACAAAAAATAAAACGCGCACACACACCTACAGACCTACACACCCTCACACACACACACACCACCACACACCACACATCACACAACCACACACACACACACAAACACACACAAAAGGGGAGAGCCTCTTAACACTTTGTATTATCAATCACGAACCTAGAATTACGCAACCACTTTCTTAAAACTTGTTATAAGAATATTATATATATATATTATATATTATATATATATATAATATAGTATATAATAGTATATATAGTTATATTATATATATATATATTTATATTACTATAATATTATATATAAATATAGGAGAAGCGTTTACTTTCTACCCTATCGATCAAGAATATGAAATTCGATAAAATTTGCATATCGAAAAGAAAGCCGAGGAAATGATAAAATACGAAAGTTTAATTTTAAATTTAGTGAACAACGAAATATATAATACTATAATATACTATATATAAATATAATATAATATATATATAGTATATATATTATAATAAATATAGTTATATATATATATACGTAATAACAATATAGTATATAACTATATTATATAATATAATATCAATAATTAGGTAGTACAAGAAAACTAATAACATAAATGAATCAACGTATGAAATTTGAAGAGGAAAAAAAAGGAAAAAAAATATTTTTAAACTATAAACATATTTGAGATCAGCTATAATTTCTTTAGGGCGGCTGGAGCGACTGTAGGACACCGTCCCCCCCCGATCTCCCCCAGGAGCGAGAGCCCCCGACTCTTCCATTCATTGCCGACCTGGTCAGTATTCTTAGTTAAAAAAAAAATCTTTCATACAAATTATACGCTATTTCCATTATAGGTTGTACACGGTCAAAAAGGAAAATGGGCTAATATAAAAAAAAAAAAAAAAAATTTTTTTTTTAAATAATCATTTTCCCATACAAGATTCATACGCTGCATTCCATATATGTTATCCAGATTCTTGTACCATCTTAGTTTAAAGATATCCATGCGGGTGACTTACTTTGTTCCCCTGTTACCTGGAGAGTTAAGGCTTATATTAATTTTTGTAGAATCCTGGAGAAGCCCTGAAAATTCCACGTATTACATGTTTACAAACCGAAAAAAATAAACTTCGCCTTTTTTTCCTTAATTTCAATTCAATAGGCATATGTACCATTCTTATTCCGCACAATTATTGAAATATTGCAATAAAAAACTATTAAAAGTGACCAAGTCACTTGAACCCAAATTCGTTCGCATTATCTAAAAACCCTGCATAAATACTAACGAGAAAAAAATTGATTTACGATTCAAAAATTTATTTATACTTTAAATTAGTAATATTTTGAAGGTTTCAATTTTGGGTGTTTTAATTTTTCTTATAATTAACTTCTATTCATTCTTCAATTAATTGGAAATTATATCGAAATATAATCATATACAGTAAAATCTGCAATCATACGATAGGTAAGAAAGTTACCTTTACCATTATATATTATATACATATATATAATATATAATATATATATATATATATATAATTAATTATTATATATATAATATAATATTATAATAATATATATATTATATATATATATATATGCAAATTTGTAGAAACTGGACTAGTGTGGATATAGTCAACCACCACACAAGGATAGCGTACAAACCAGAACCTCATAAGTTTCCTGGTCACATGCACAGTTATTTTGGTCGAAATTTAATTAGGTTAAGTTAGTTAGGTTAAGTAGGTTAGGTATAGTTATGTTAGGCATAGTTAGTTTTTAGGATTGGGTAGTCACATTACAGTCTAAAAATTTTCCTATATAATATATTAAATATTAGATTATTATATATATATATAGTAGTATATATTAATATATATAGAAGTAATATATCAATATATTATATTATATATATATAATATATATATTACACATACACACAGTATATTTAAAATCCCTACCAAAAACCCTCAACAATACACAAATTCATTGAACTAAGAAATAGGACTCACCTTCCCGCACATTCTTTCCAATTCCTGACCCCAAACTTACCCTTCTATTTCCATTCTATATTATACTCCTCGTAAAAGCTTAAATAACTCATTCATCTTCTATTTCGAGCACCTCTTCTCTTAACACTTGCAAAGTCTGTTATAGAGCCACGTCGAACATCATAACCTAGAAATGAATTTGCCCTCTGAGCTCTATAAGTTTAATGTAGCCTATCCTTTTTCCCCTGTTACATTTATATTATATATATATAATATTATAATATTATAATATAATATATATAATATATATAAATATATAATAAATAATATATATATTATATTTATATATATATATATAATATATTATATATATATATATATATAATAATATAATAATATATATGCTGATAGTATTTCATTAACAATCAAAATATTATTTTTCAATCCACGAATCTCATAAAAACTACAATAGCTACAGAGATAAAGAAATACATTGAATGCTGGTCCAATATTAGTGCGGAAAATGTTAAAAAAAAAAAATAAAAAAAAAAAATAAATATCATCCAAAAACTACAATAGCTACAACGAAAAAAATACATTTTGGAATCCTTGTAAAATTCTTTAGTAAAATGTAAAAAATCAAAAAATAAAAATAAATAAAATAAAATATGGCTTTCAAGACAGAATAATAGAAATAATATAATATATATATTATATATAATAATATTAATATATATATATATATTATAATATATATATTAATTATACTATATATATATTATATATAGATAATATATATATATATATATATAATATATATATATAATAATTATTTTGTAAAGGGATTACACGCAATGTAGTGCTCGAAGCTCACGGACAACATGCCCGGTGCTATATGATTGGTGAGGGGCGGAGTAAACCCCCGCGACACCCCAAATACCAAAGAGCGGGACTTCCGGAGACCCTCCCCGCAGGGGGATAGTCCTACCCGTAGTCCCGGAAGCCGAAACCCCGACTCGCCATCGCGGTATACCCTTGGGGATTCTTAGTAAAAAAAAAAAAGGCAAAATTTAATAGAAGTCTATTATTTATTAACGAGTAACCAATAATAATTATTATTCATATTACTTATAATTAAAACAATAATTTTTTTATTTTTTTATTTTTTACATTTAATATTTAAAATTTACCAGATTCCAAAAATGTCTTCCTTTGTATGTAACTATTGTAGTTTTTTTTTTTTTACATTTTCCGCACTAAAATTGGGACCAGCATTTCAGGCAAGTATTTCCTTTCCCTTAGCTCTAATCTGAGTTTATATATTATGAATACTACCGAACAGATTGCCACAATTGGTTAACTATAACATCTTTAGCACTATATATATCCTATCTGTATATAAATATATATATATATATTATATATAATATATATATATAAATATACTATATAAATATATATAGACAAATTATATATTTATATAAATATACATAAATGATTTATGTGTAACTCTAAATACTACTTTTTATTGGAAAATATTGAATTTTAAATCTATATATCTATATTTATAAATATATAATATATATATATTATATAATATTACTAATATAAATATAATATATATATAAATAATATATATATATATTATAAATAATATATAAATAATATATATATATATATATACTATATATTATATATATATATACTAATATAATATATAGTATAATAATATATATTATACTTATATATAATACTATATATATATTATCATAATATTAGAATAAATATATATATATATATATTAATAATATATATATATATAACTAATAATAATATATATATATATATATATATAGATAAAATATATAAATATATATATATATTATAAATATATATATATATATCATAGACTAATAGATATATATAATAATATATCATATGATATATATATATAATATAATATATATATATAATAATATAATTATATATAGATATATAATATTTATATATATATATATAACTATATATATACAATAATATAGTAATATATTATATATATATTATAATATATATATATATATATATATATATATATAATAGGACTCATATATTATCAGCTTCCCCTTTCATATACCATAATCGATTGATGAATTCCGAAAACACATTTCCATAAATTGAAGTGAAAAATGCTTAAAATACAAACTGAAACTAATACTAAAGCAGCTTCACACCTCTAAAATATGAAAAACATTTCCTTTTACTTAATTAATTACTTTTATATTCATATTTTATTTCACGTTTGTATGTTAAAAAAAAAAAAAAAAAAAAAAAAAAAAACGCTGCCAATATTCTTAACACAAAACGTACTAAATATGTATCTAGAGACATGCAAAATCCGTTTCCACACTATACTCCGTCAGTTTTTTGATTTTTTTTGTTTCATATATTGCAGATATATGATACTAATCAAGAATTTAACTGGTGAAGACATTCACAAAACATATCAAGACCTGTTTTTATGACTCCGTCAGTTTCTTTTATTTTTTTTTTTTTTTTTTTTGTAATATATGGCTAGTATATGATAACTAACAATGAATTTAATTAACGTACTATGTTAGTCCAAAATTCGAAATATTCTTAAAAATACTGTAACAACACTTATATTAAATATTTTTTAAAAAGTGAAATCATTTTGAATACTTTATATAATATATTAATAAAATTATAATAACTATATATAAATAACTTTATAATAATTATACATATTATAATAATATATATTATATAAGATATATATATATATTACTATATTAAACATATAATATAATAATTATATTATAATATATATATACTTACTATGTTTATGTACAAATAAAATTTATAATTTAAAACTAAACGAATACCCTTAGCAGTGTTAGAACCGCACTTAGATATCAGATGGTCTCTTCGGCCCCTAGTGGGACGAACGGGGGACTTCGTCCCCCCTCTGTCCCCATGGCTAACCCACCAATCTGAAATATCCTATGCATCCTTTAACCTCTAACCCTCAAACTATCTCGATAGTAATGACTAAAGAAAACTTGCTATTAAAAACTAGAATTAGATATTATTATATTATATTGTTAAGATTATATTATTATTATTCATTTTTATATATATTATTTATTATTATTTATTATTATTATCATATTACTCACTTATTATTTTTATTATTAATATTTATATCATTAATTTCATTTATTCATATTCTCTTTATATTTTTACTCTATATATATTTATATATCATTATATCTATTATTATTATTATATTTATAATATTATTATTATTCTATGTACAATCACTTATCAATATTTTTACAAAAGTAACAATAATAATAATAATAATTCATAAAAAATAAAATAAAAAAATGCTTAAAAGTTTGACCGTTTTTAGTTTCATTAAATTGTTTAACTTCCCATTATTTTCAGTGTTCTTATCCTGCCTTTAGCGGTTATCCCACAGGAACTTGACATTTGAAGTGATAGAGCGACCTCTAAATGAGTGTGTTAAATAATAAACTCCCCTCCCCCCTCCCCCCTTTTCTATTATCAAAAGGGATAATGGAACTTAAAATTTTAGGAGCACTTATTAAATTACAGTAAGAGCCAAATGTCGTAGAACAAAATAGGACAACCGAAACATACACACTCATACATACATACATACTCCCTAGGTGGGTGTAAACATGAATATATACACCAAACTATGAACCATGTATAGTGAATGAGAAAAAATACAAAATTCTACAAAGGGAAGAAAAAGGATGTTACTGTTTACAGAAATCTTATAAGGAAAATATAAAAACTTAGTCAAAAGTATTTGCTGCTTTAGGAAGTTTTTTGTATTTGATTTTGTTTTGTATTTTGCCTCTGAGAGTATTAAATACATTGCAGTTTGTTGAAGCACAAAATATATATTTTCCGATTTGCCATAGACTAATTTATCTACTGATGTTATTTAAAAGTCTTCAAATTTCATAGACCTTGAAATTTGTTTCGTATCTATTATCATTACATCCCACTATCTACTTGAAAAATTCTGATTCAAAGAGAGTTCAAGCAATTTCTCGGTATAAATTTGAACTCTCCAGTTAAACTCTTTTCGTTACTCCCTTTTCCGTTGAACTCTAAACAATGTAAAATTATTCTCTAAAATTACAAAGACTAAAGAACAATTCTATCCCAGCTTCAAAAAAAAAGGATTTACAAATAGAGCAAATAGGAAATCACATTATTAGTATAAGATCTAGAAGTTTATACAACTTAACACCGAATGCTTTTCACTCGGTATCTTTAAGGTACATCAGCGTGGAGCCGATTTAATTGGTGGTAGTATATCCGATGTCAACTAAACACAAAGAAATTATATTTACACTAGCGTGTAAATCATCAATAATGAGATGATAAAATCGACGCCAGCTACTGGCGTAGATTTTATCATCTCATTATTGATGATTTACTAGGTTAATCGTAAAAATGCAAATTATTATACGTTTTAATAATATAATCAAGTTTCTTCATTTAGATAACTCAAATAAAATATTTAACTAAAAATATATACAAAATAAATAAAAGTATAATAAAAGTATTATAACATTGGCAAACAATATAATAGTATAAAAACATAAAGAATCGGAATACTAGTAAAAAATTAAAAAATAAGCAAACAATATATTTTAATTGATACCTTATTTAATAAAAATAGTAAAACGAATATTTGAGAAAATAGAAATGTAGTCTCTTAATAAATGCTAAATCGTAAATGTATTATACATAAACATCTAGCACTAGCTAACGAGGCTCCATGACACCGGAGTGCTCATGCACATACTCTGTACCTATATCTTCTTATAGTCTCTCACTTATCTCCATCCTTCCCATACTTACTTTCCTCCTTTTTCTTACTTTAGCACTCCGTGCCATTTATCTTCTTCTTACTTACTTTAAATGTTACATATCATCCCGTCATTATTAAACTTCTTATTTATTTATCGTTAGGTATAGAACCCTTTCACTCCTAGTAGAGGGATTCACAATACACCTATATATATCTTTTCATCTACCTTTCACCTCATTCTTCCCTCCTTCACTCATTCTGTGCTGCCCATTCGTGTATACCTCATATCCGTAAAGTCATGTTCTGTCGTCTCGAATGAGTGTGTGTGTCACAACCGTGACACGATTAATATCCTGCAAAATATTACTAATATAATTTGTTCTAGTATTTGGTGGAGATCGGCTTGCTTCCTAACTCGAGTTAATTATGTTGTTCTTCAAACACTCCTAATTTATATCTTATCCTATTCTCTTATGGTTATTTCCTATTATCTTCATTCACTCCACCTTTTCATTACTAATATTTTCACTATTATTCACTTTACTTCCTTATCTATGATTATTTATTATTATTCACACGCTCTCCTTATTTTTCTGTTTTATTAGTGAACCATTTAAAAAAGGATAAAGAGAGAAAGTCATTTTATTATTTACTTTTATTTTCTATTTCCATATTCCTCTCATTTCCATTACTTTATCTTATCCTCCAATAATCTCTATTCTAATTCACTGCGTTTCCAAGTCGTGTTATTACATATCAGCTTTCACTTATCAGGTGCATAATATTCTACTTCCTTCATATTATCAGATACTTTATCACTACTCTGGAAGGGCATCTCGAGCAAACTCTACATATTCTCCTGTACAGGGTTTGCGACAATTTCGTAGACTATACCCCGTGAACTCTCCATATCCAGGCATGACTCGGAGTCTGCGGCGGCACAAATCAAGGCAACCGGAATAGAAAATAGCACTGCGTAAGCGAATCATAACAAAAAAAGATGTATGAATATATAAATATTATTATATTTTATTATTATATTAAATATTAATTTTAATTTATATTAATTTTAATTTTATATTTTATTTTTTTTAATTTAATATTTTAAATTCTATTTAAATTTTAATTTTATTTTTATTATATAATTTTTTACCCTCAAATATTAATATGTTTATATTTTAATTTTTTAATTTTAATTATTAAATTTTAAATTTTTTAATTTTATATTTTTATTTTTTTTTTATTTTATTTTTTAATTTTTTTTTTATTTTTTTTTTATTAATTTTTATTTTTGTTATGATCAATACGATGTCGATTTTTTGAGTGTCCAGTTTAATCACAGGAAGATCACTTTCCAGTATTATCCAGTTATCCTGGAATCCTTACCAGGATTCCAGGATTTCCAGGATTCCAGTCCTATCCAATATATCCCCGCTCAACTACTATTATAATAATATATATATAATAGATTATATAATATAATATAATTTTATTAATATATTAATAATATATATTATAATATATAATATTATATATATATTATAATGTTTTTATATTTCCCTAGTAAATTGTTTCTTATATGTTTTATAATAATATACTATTAATTTAATATATATTTATATATAAATTATTTTATAAATATCTTATATATTATTATATAATAATATATATATATATTAATATATATTAATATTAATTATATATATTATATATATATAATATATAATATATATATAAAATATATATATTATATATTATATAAATATATATTAATATATATATTATATATATATTTAAATCGCATTAGATGCAAAAATAATCAATGACGAGGAAGTGGATAGAGGCGACGGAATACAGAAACCTGAAAATACTCCGATATATTCACACTACCTATATCAAATAATTTTTTTTTTTTATGCTTTCGTGTTTCTTAATTATAAGCAAATTTTAGTTCTGAGCAAAATCAAGGCATAGTAAAATTGAAAGAGTACTCACATAGTCGGTTTTAATTAAACTTATGACTTATGCACTTAAAGTCTTGTTGGTTCGTAGAGCAAGATGTGTACTATAAGTCTTAGACAGGATAGTATTCGTGTTAAAGACGACCGCGAGAGCAGGAGGAGGTTCTAGCGCCAAAGTTATAGCTTGTATTTCTTCACTGTGATTGTGACAATATCGAATAAGTATCTCTGGTGGTAGTTTCAGACAGATAGTGAATATCAGTAAGATCAAGGAAACCTTGATTAGAATGTTGTTGCTTGAGAAGCTTCTCTCGCACGTAATTTTTCTCGCGAGCAGAGGATAGGCTTAGTGCTCCGTTGGTCTATTATGCAGACGCATCGACTGTCTCAGATGGTTTGCTTGGATTAATCTTGGACGGTCGTAACTAAAGAGCAGAGATAAGTTACATACTGAACGCAGCTGAGTGATTATATATATTTTAACTGAATATTTAAAAGGGCGGACAATGTATTATTTAATAGAAGAAAAATGTTTAATATAAATTTTTTCAACATATATTATATATATATATTATTTAATAATACATCATATATAAATTAGTGAGTCATACGACAGCTAATTAAGGATATGTATTGGCGATATATAAGGTGATAGAGAATTACGATGGAATTAGTTAAAACGTATATATTATTAATAAATATTTGAAAATATTTAGATAGAATATCAAAATACTAAATACAAACAAAACTAAAATAAATTCGGCTTAATACGTCGTAGGAATGCTAATCGCTACAGATTGGTTAAATAATAATTATTTTATTATAATCATACAACTTTATTCTACTATCACTTACTAAAATATCCCATATATACATTGACATTCTATCCATCATTTAGTAATATAGTACCTTGAGCTTCATTAATCACATGAAAATTATGGTGTTTATAATGTTTTTAAAGATTATTTTTATTCGTGAGCTTATCAATAGTGGAATATATGAAAATTTTATCTATATATTTATTAGTGAATTAGTTATGTCACAATAAGTGAGTAACTTTAAGCATTTCGATAATGAATAAAAAAATGAGAATGACGGCGTCTCATGAATAATATATATGTATAAAAGAGGGTGGTGAGTATGGTAAAAAGTATATAATAGTCAATAAGCAGTTATCATTTCTTCCTTAATGATTTTTACAACATAGTTAAGAGACAAGTTCGTGAGCCATCGAGAGTAATATATATACCTATCAATCTATTAGGCTTAATAGATAATATATCGGTAGTAATATTAATAAATTATACCGAATTTTTTAAAATATAATCTATCCAATATATAATAACAGTCACATTTTGAAAATATGTGATATAGCATTTAACAGAAATTCGGCATCTAGCATCCGTCGGACGTTTATCAACAGATGATCAACTCTCAAGATAGACGTTTCATTATCATCTATGAAAATGCACAAAAACACATAAGTTTATCTCATAACTTTTGCTCATCACCCTAGATATAGATTTCGTCAGAATAATTAGGCTTATTTGATGTAGTAATTGTTCATAGCTTGCATAATACTAAATTAATTATAATACAATTATGGTAGGACGAAAATTATCAAATATATCAACTTAGCTGTTAGGGGTAAGAATGATATGTTTTGACACTATTTTGAATTCATATAGCATTAAATTTTTATTTCTATCTATTTTATATTTTTTTATTTTATTTATTTATATGTGTGTTCATTATGAATTATTTAGCTTATCATGATATAGATTTATTCTGTTCATTATTCAGTTCGTTTTGGAACACTGATAAATAAAAGATATAATTAATATATATATTAATTATATATATATATATATTAATATATATATATATATATATATATATTATATATATATATATATATATATATAATATAGTATATAATATATATATATATTAATATATATATATATAATATATATATATATATATTATATTATAAATTATATAATATATATTATATATATACTAAATATATGATATATATATATATATAATATATAATATAATTATATATTAATTTATATACTAATATATATATATATAATTATATATATATATAATATATATTATATATATAAATTATATTAAATATATACTATTATAATATAATATATATAATAATATATTTAATATATATATAGTATATTAATATATTATAATATATATATATATATATATTAATATATATAAATTTGTAAATATATTCTTGGAATTCTGATTTTTGCAAAAGGGATAAGCTCTCCTATCAGGATCGAGAGTTCTACAATCGTGAATAAAATATAATTATAGAATGAACTTAAATATCGGTTAATAATTTATATATATTTAATTTATTATATATTATTATTATTAAATTATTATTATTAATTATTTATAATATTATTATTATATTATTATTATTATTTAATTATATTATTATTATATTATTATATATTATTATTATTATATTAATATTTATTAATTATTATATATTAATTTAATTAATTAATTTAGTAATTATTTATATGAAGTAGTTATAATTAGTTATAAGTAAGTAGTACTTACTAACTCTGAGTTTTTATTATTATAATTTCATTATTATTGCCTTATTTATTATAAGTATTGAAATTGTATTATAAAACTTTTTGTTTAATGATGAATTTTGTTTTCATGTTTAATATTTCATTTTCATGTGTGCACAATAAATATATATATAAATAATTCCACGCATACACACACACATATATGCTAATAAGTTAACAATATATTTGCTCATATAATAATAATATTATATATATATATATATATATAACATGAGTATATATATATATATATATATAATTCTACGGATTCACAACTGCGAATTTAACTACCTTTGTTATTCATTATAGATAAATCCTATATGATAATATATTAGTTGTTTAATTTATATTATAGTGGCTGTAAAAACAAATATTCACTATAGGGGAATAAAAATTAAGTACATATATCACTCAAGAAAGTTAAGCTTTATATACAACCTACAGTGCCTCAATATAAATCAGCACATTATTGCACAAGTACTAGCAATAACAATCAAAAACAGCAACATAACTAAATAATAAGCTAACAATACAATAACATAAATCAAACAACAACAACAACAACAACAACAACAACAACAACAACAACATAAATGAATGAAAAGGCAACGACGAGATGAAAGAAGAGTAAGAGGCAGATATTTATATATAGTATTATTCACGATGTAAATCCTCTGACAGTAGGTATACAGTGAAAAAATGAACTTCTAAAATTTTATTAACATTTCCCAACTCTTTTAATTATACCCAATCTAACCAACGCGATAAATCTAGCTCTAAATACACGATAGATTTCCCACGATCATCAATATAGTTTTAAAGGAGGGAATTTATCTTCTATTTCACAATATTTAAAACACTCATTTTTTGAGGAAGAAATAATTTATAGTAATCACTGAGCCTATTATTTAGATTAAAAATGTTTTAAAAGAATATCTCACCTAATAATATAAAAATATAATTGAAAAATCACTTTTGAACAGTCTAGGTATTAAAATGATCTTGAAAATTGAATAATAGGTAGGGCTTCAGCAGTGTAATACACTAATTAATTGAATAAAATCAGAATTTTAAAGAAAATGACATTTATTATTAGCATATAAAAGAAAGAGTAGTACAAAATATATTATATGTTAGTATCGATGAGCTCAACAGCTGTTAATTAATATACTCACTCATGAATCAAAATGAGGATGATTTTACTGCAAAAGAAACTGAGTTACTCATATAATATTACAAGTTATTAGAGAGATAAATAAAACAGAGATAATATAAACTGAGCCTAATATGAAATGCAATCATAAGGAGTAATCGCTTACAGGAGGGAATAATAAAAGAGGCAGGAGGGCATAGATAGACAAATCATTCCTATTCAATGATATTAAAGATATTAAAAGTTTACAATAATAATAATAACATTTAATAATTATGATCACTGGTTGTCAGTGTAGTAAACCTATATATATATTATATATATATAATATATCTAGAACTATATTAATAAAAAGAAATCTTTAAATTAACTATACAATATAAATATATAAATAGCTATTGGAACGTGTACCCATAAAATGAAAAGGAATCATAGCAAGTTTTATACGCACCTGTTTTTTAAATAATACATTAAGTAAAATGTCAGCAATAACTCAAGGAAACATAATACAATAAAATTTAAAACTGAATAAGAATTGAAATAACACCTATTATGATCTCACAGTCTCAAAACGTTAAACACATTAGGGAGTATAATATATATATATATATAATTATATTCATAATATATTATATATACTATAGTTAATCATCAAATTAATTAGGGGTACCCAAAGAAGAAAATTTTGCTGAAATAATAATAAACAATAATAATTATAATTTATAATATTGAATTCCTATTATTAATTAATATATATATAATTATATTTAGTATAGATTAATTTAATATTTATACTCTTATTAATTACTTTAATTTAATATTATTATATTTAATTTAACTTATTATTATAATATTATTAATTATATTATTATTAAAATTAATTATTATTATTATTATTATTATTATTATTTTATTATTTATATTTATTTATTTAATATATATATTTAATTATTATTTTATTTTATTTATTATATATCATTATTATTTATTATGTATTATATTAATTTGTCATTTACTATATAGATATATTAATCATAATTAATGAGTTTATTTATTATTATTATTATTATCTGATGAAGTTAATATTATTAATTATTCATTATAAGTATTATATTATTCTATTATATTATTTATAATAATTTACATTATATAAAATCACTCAATCTCAATCAATTATAATATTACTTCTTATGTAACTATTCGTCACACTTGTATAAATTTTTAATTCGGTGATTTAACTAATAGATAACAAACGGAAATTAGTGCATACAACGTGCAATCACTTGTTTCTGTTTTACTTAATTTTTTAATAAAATACTTTGATTTATTCTTTTTAAAACATTGTGAAAGAGATGCTGTTTATTTATTGGACTATAATAAAAAATGTTTCACACGTATAATGTATGTTGTCTAATCACTCTCTTAAATATGTAATATCAAGAGTTGTATCTATCGACTATGAGTAAATCAGCACTGTGGATATTTGTACGAGTCTCCTTATATATATTCATAACTCATTAAACTCCAAAAAATGGCGACATTAACTATGACATTTTATTGAATATAATTTTAGTTAAATACTATTATTATTGAAATTAAGATATGAATATATCTTATTTTTTTACGACTGAAAATTATTTACATTATTGTATCTCAACTTCACGTATAAATGATACATCTATTATATTCAAGACTCCATTATCTTGAGAGTACATAGCATAGTTGCCTAGCTTGAGGAGAGTTCATCTATTGAACGGCACTATTGTGTGCATGCCAACATAGTCACTGACAATGTGCCTTTTAACGCAGATCATCGATGCTAATACAAAATGAGTGAGGTGCAGCATGAGGACACTCAGTCTAGTTACGAGGCAATTTACTAGACATAAAAAAGACAATGAGTGAATAATATAGAAAATCAGTAATAATAAATAACTCAGCTGAATGACACCCCACACTATTCGCACCAGTCTGAGGCGTTTTGTGCTGATGACGGCTACTCAGAATATCTCTCATATATCATCGACAAACTATAACGAATTACCATATAAGTTAAATTCTAAAGAGACATAGAGAGCCAAAAGATGAGTATTATGATATTATATTGGAACTATGGTAGTAGAGATGCAACGAGATGAGAATTAATCTTAGCGAGCGACACACTCGAGATAGTGCAATTCACATAATATTAGAATATAAGGGTTATACTTCATATCTGGGTTAGAGCAATAAATAATAACTAAAAGATATATAAATATACTAGACTTATATCTAAATTGCAGTTTGACTTAATTAATATGTAAAAATAACTAATTCGGTAATACTGCTACTGGGATTGTAAGCACCCCCAATTGCTGTGCGTAAACAGTATTGATATATATAATAACTAGACGATTTAACTCATAATATAAGTAATAAATATTACTTTGCACTGATACTCACCAGCAACAATTACGGCCTTAAAGCTTTAATAGGTTAATCTAATTACAATGGGACATATTTCCAGGTGAGCAAACGACTTCACTAATACAAATGATATTAAGAGTATTAGATTCAAAAGAGGAATAAGATAAATATTACATATAACTATTAATACTAATAATACCATCGACATACCACAACGAATTGAGAGAAGAACTACCAATGTTTAATGTATCCAAAAGTACTTGAAATAAATATATTAGAATATCAGGTATCTAATCTTTGTAATTAAGAAACAGTGATATTATGTCGATCATATATTACCTTGTCTTAATCAATAGCACTATTACGAGTATTAATAGAACAAATGCTATATCACCCTCAGATATGAGAAGTACAATTGGCATGAATAGATGGAAATAATTAATAAGGAGCGTAAGTTTTTAGAAAATTCGGATATAAATATATAAGGGGGGTTTTGAGTAATTTTATCATAATAAATAATAATTAACGCAAGGGTATATAAGTAAATATCAATAATAAATTTTATAACTAGACCTTTTATAAGACTATTAATAAATAATACATTAGCTATAATAATATGATACTCACTATATTCCACATTAAAATACCAAAAGATTAAGGCCAAAAAGGTTATGATAGCAATATCACGTGATAACACCACTGCAGAGTCTAAATGCTGGAATGTCATAGCAGGTGACGGATGGTCAATCATCTTAAAATATATATACTTATTATTATACAAAATTTTAAGGAGGGAGAATCTAATAATAATTCTATTCATATTTATTAAATAATTAAATAATAATTATATGATAAATACAGTTAAAAATTAATTTATTGGTAATCTTCTTCAATAAATAGATAATAATAATTAAAAAGTAATAATTATAAAAATAATTTAAATTAAAGTACAAGAAATTATATAGGGTACTCTACACTAGTAGATGGAGGTAAAAAGAGAGCACATTAACAATCTAAGTGAGTAATAATCTAATAAATGATATCCAAAAAACACAAGTCCAAAATATAAAATTAAAACTTAAATATAATAAATGAATACACATGAGAGATAATGTATAGATAATAATAATAGGACCACAAAAAATTGTCACATAAGTATGAACATTAAATATATAATGAATAAATTACATTAATAATAATAATAGGTATAAATAACATGATCATCACATAACTCAATGTAACAAATAAATCGTATAATTATACAGACCTATAATACATTATATGAAGAACAACTACATGAGATGAGTTCGTAATAAACTCTTATTTAATCACCCACTCATTATTAAAATTATTGAGGAGAATTTACAACCGCGGGGCCATAATACGATGAGTTACCATAATCATCAATACCAGAACTCAAATGGTAATAAGCTGGAAAGAACCATCCATTTGCTGAAGTTCAGCACGATTAATAAATGCATCCAGATCACACTGACCCTATATATAAGTGAATCATCATTTATACTAATTCAATTAGCACTTTATATCACATAAATTGGAGGAAAAATTATATATACACAAGGAATAATAATATAAGATCATCAGATGTGATCACTGACACTTAGACTTCAATTAAAGAAATAAAATAAAAATATTAATCCTAAAAAAACTTTAATTAAAGAACCATATGATAATAAGAGAGAAATTACTTCAAATATTACATCGTAATGAGCCACAAAAATAAGTATTATATATACATATAAGTATATATATATATCAATTATAAAATAAATCGCACAATATATATTGAATAATCTTAATAAATAAATAATGAGACATTCACACTTAATTACTGAGTCTTATTAGGAAGAGAATCAAGATTAATAATCAATAATCATATGAGAAAAGACTACATTTTACGTATAATAATTTATATAAATATGTGAAGTAATAAATATATGAAAATATTAAACATAAATATATATTATATATATATTATATATAAAATATATATAATAATATAATATATAATAATGAATAAATTAAAATAATAATAAATAATAATAATAATAATATAATTATTTAATATAATTAAATATTAATAATAATATTATAATAATTAAATACTATGTAGATAATGATATAAATGAAAAAAAATATATTTATAATATAATATAATAAATAAATTATAACAAATTAAATTTAATTAAATAATTATAATATAATATATATATAATAATTATAAATTAAATAATTAAATAATTAATAACATAATAATTAATATATATATATAATAATTATACATAATAATATAATAATCATAATAATATTAGTATAATAATAAAATAATATTAAATATATATTAGATAATTAAGAATGAAATAAAGTATTAATATGAATGATAATATTAATATATTTATAAATTAAATAATAATATTAAAAATATATTTATATAATAAATAACAATTAATAATATATAATATAATAATATAATAGATAATTATATAATTAATAATAATATATAATAATTAAATATATAATTAATATTTAAATAGATAAAATAAGAAATAATATTAATAGTTATGCATCTATAAATGAAATTGATAACTAAATTAAATTAACCGAAATAATAATATAAATATATATAATAATAATATAATAATAATATATATATAAAATAAATATAATTATAAATCTAATAATATAATTATATATAATAATAATAATAATAATATATATAATATAATTATAGAAAATCTATAGAGACAATCATAGAATTGTAAAATAATTATATAGATAAATATATGTTTAGAATTATAAGCATAAAATTAAAAATTAAGTAATATTAAATTAGAAACTACGTGAGACTAATAATTAATAATATTATATGGACAAAATAAATATACTTGATCTCAACATTAGAAGAAAATTATATTCGAATCCTTACATTACAATATTAATAATAATACAATTATAATATAATTTATAAAATAATTAAATTAATAATAATATAATAATAATTAATATAATATATAATAAATAATAAATAATAATAATAATATTCAATATAATATAATAATTATATAATATTATAAATAAATATAATATAAATAATACTAAAATAATATAATTAATAATATATATAATTAATAATAATAATAATAATAATAATATAATATTATATAAATATATTATAATAGTTAAAATTGTAACCTTTATTACTTATAATAATATATAATTATAAATAATAATGATATAATTAAATATGATATATAAATATAATATATAATAATAATTAAAATTAATAAAATAATAATAAATAATATATTAATATATAAATAATTATTTTATATAATTAGCAAATAACATTATCATATTTAAATAATCAATATTTAAATTAATGGAATTGGTCATTATATTTAAAATATTTCCTATTTATTTTTTATTATATTATTTTATTTTATGAGTTGAGATATAGCTAAAGTCAAGACTAGACTCATATAGAAAATCGAAACATGTAAAGTAGAATCAGATAAATACTATTGTACTCCGTTTTTCTCTATTTTTTTTATTTCTTCAAAAACACTATAATTTGGTAAATTCTTGAATATTTTCTAACTTTTCATGTTGGGAATCTAAAGAATATTTCAATAGGCACAGACACACTAGATGATAGATGTATTTAATAACTACATCGTTTGCCACATCTGTTATAAAGATTAGAATAGGATTCTCATTTCATGGAATATTTTTAAAAGGGTTATATAACATTTTTTTTTTTTTTTATACTTATGTATGATAATATATATATACCCGGTGATGTACCTAATCTTTTATATATTTTTATTTTATCTTTGGATAAAACTTTAGTTTACATCTATATTTTTTTATTTTTACTTATTGAAATGGGTTAGCCATCTATATATATATTTTTTTATTTATTTCTTGCGAACCACAACTTACGGAATGACGCTCTTTTCTACATTGTATGAATAGAGGTAAACTCATTTTTGGAATCCCTCTGTAAAGATTTAACATAAGAAATATGGTGAAGAAACTACAATAATCAATGTGGAAAAAAATCTAGTGTTCCAATTAAACTAGTGAGTTTTGTTTTATTTAATGTCCATTTGAATAAGTAAGGCCTTTTATTGGTTTCTCGTAATTAAAATAAATAGACTTCTATTAAATTTTGCTTCATACGGCACACTAGGGGGCTCTGAGACGCGAACGCTAGGGGTATGGGAGCGGAGGAACCTTTTTCCTTGTCACTACTTATCGGCAACCCTCGCGCGAGTGACACAAAACAGGCGGGTTGTTCCGGTTATGTACTCTCTCCCTTTGGATGTGTGGAGCGTATATTGAGTACTACTCAGGGCTCTGTACTCTATCGGAAGGCCGTAAGTAGTATCTCCTGTACCTTTGGCCTGACACCATCGGTGCGGTGTATACTGGGTTGACATACCTCTTGTGGTTTGTATTTCTGTATATAACTAAAAAGATAGACAATTATACACTATAGATAAGGTGATCATGTATCTCTACACTTTCTTTTATATTTTGAGATATATCGGCAACCATAAAGGTCTTGTGAGATATGCCGCGACTCCTAATCATTATATTATTTCTAAATATTTGGAGATACTTCCTGAGAGCTATAGTACCATCATTTTTTTTTATTATCATTGATATTATATTTTTTGAGCATACCCTGTCTTGAGTGTAAACTTTTTTATCCTTAGATGGCTCTCTCGAGAGAACTGCTATCTTGTGTTCGTCATCTTTTTTGTCTCTGTAACCTTATTGTAAATCGTGGGTTTTGTTGGTGATAGTCGTTATTATGTGTGGTTATTTTATTATGTTGTTTATGTTATTTGATGCGTTTATACCTTGTTAGACTTAGGTTCCGGTGAGCGTTGAGGGTTTTATTTTTTTTTTTTGGAGTATATTTGTTGTGTTTAATACTACCTGTTGTGAGGTGTGAGCGATAGTGGTGTTTGTTTTTTTATACGTGAGTTTGGAAGCACTGTGGTTGGAGTGTGGCCGATTTGTTCGGTGTGGTGTGATGGTGTTTTGTTTTTATGTACTATATGAAACTCACTGTGATTGGCCATCATTTTTTTTTTTATTTATTCTTTTGTGTAATTATTTTTTGTTCCTATTTTTTTTTTTTTTTATATATTTTTTTACTTTTTTGAACTTCACAATAGTTTTTTTTTATATATTGTTTCTTTTTACATTTCCAGGGCATTATATTCTTTTTGTGTGTACACTGCAGCGAGGTGTACCACCACGCACTTGTGATTTTTTCTTCTACTTTGGTATATATTCCTCGTGTGTGCTCAGACACAATTTATTATTTTTTATCTTTAATTAGAGAGAATAACACTTGAGGTGGTTACGGCCATAACAATTTTTTCGTTCTGAGTATACGCTTTGATGCGTATATATAGGGTTATTT